>OOFC01014121.1:31723-41760 GCA_900323345.1 Pseudochromis fuscus
AAAAAAAAAAAAAAAAAAAAAAAAAAAAAAAGGTAATTTGTGATAGATGCAAACTCCTCTTGTGATTACTGGGCTTACTGCTTCTCTATCATATGTTGGGTTTTTTTTGGAGGGGCAGGGGGCACTTGAAGAAAACCGAGGCATCATTAATCTTTTTAGTAGCACTTGTGATTTTCATTTTATGGCATTTCTGCTGTGAAAGATAATCAATACGAGCAACAACCCTGACAGAACGAAGAGAACAATGACAGCAAACAATATTCAAGAGGAAGTGTTTAAAGTAAAACTAAATTTCATCAGTTCGGTTCATAAAGTATGTTGAGGATGTGAGGGTTATGATGAAGTTCTCAAGAATCAAGAACAGGTTTTTCTGGAGGAGAACTCGTGTTTGTCTTTTCCTCAACAGAAACAAAATACTAACCTCTTGCATTCAGACTTCATGATACAGGGTTCATTAAGTTGAGCATGAATCTGTTTTTTCTGATTCTGTAATTTAGTGGTACTAATGAAAATAAACTCTTAATTTAAGTACTGGTCCTTGCTATACCACTCACAGTTACTGAAAAGCAGAAACCATTTGCAAAACAGTGTCGATAGTGTAGTCAGGAGTGCAACCTGAAAGCACAGAGAACTGCAAACATGACTTTTGTAATATACAGTACTGTGTATCACATGGTTACCTTGCTGAGAGTTGATCATATTGACATTTATTTTATTAAATCTGCAGGACTGTGTGAATCTACTGCAACTCCCTCTGGACATCCTCCACAGTTTGGGTTCATTTCTCCTGTCATCTGTATCAGAGGTGCCCAATCCTAGTCCTCGAGGGGCCGCTATCCTGCATGTTTGAGATGTTTCCCTCTTCCAACACACCTGATTCAAATCCACAATTGTTATCAGGCTTCTTCAGAGCTTGATGATGAGCTCTTCATTTGAATCAGGTGTGTTGGAAGACGGACACATCTAAAACATGCAGCATAGCGGCCCTCAAGGACCAGGATTGCCCACCCCTGATCTATATTAACAGCTTTGTTCGCCATGACTGTGACAAGACAAGGTAAGCTCATGTACACGTGTATGTTTCATACAAAAAAAGCTATTTAAAGTGGTTTACTCAGTGTTTAGGTACATGCAGAAATAAACCTGAAGCCATGAGGTGTCACAGATGAAAATGCCTTTCTGTGACGCCATCAAGTGGTCACATTAAGAACAACCTTCTGTACTCAGAAGAAAACAGGCACAGGAAGAACACCACACAAAATGGCCCCACCTGTGGTACAGACCCAGAACGTTCCTGCTGTGAAGTGATGGCGTTCACCACCATCACCAAGTTTTTTTGAAGATAATGATCTTAAAGAATTAGTGTTGTGATCAGTTCAACAAACCATGTCTACCTTTGTGTACATACATTTACAGTGTCTGATAGACAGAATAAATACATCACATTAAAGAATATGCACTACTGTAGTTTAACATTGTGTATAGGGTTAGGGTTAGACTAGTTTAGATTCATCAGTGAAATGTAGCCACCTTAATTCATCAGTAGTGACAACACAATGATATAATATAGCACTCCCACTGGCAATTTTCAAATGAATATTTTAACTACTTGTTATTTATTAATTTAATTTCTTGCAGTGTAGCTTTTGTCTTTGTTTCATAGTTTAATTACCTCACAGTGTTTTTGGTGCAGTCACCAAGAAAATTCAGTGTATCCTGGATGTTTTCACTGTGGTTTATTTTTGAAGACTAAGAAATGCCATAAGATTACCTGGTTTCACCTGGACTGACCATTTTAGGAAGAAATGCAGGAATTACCATTCTGTACACTGGGTATACAATCTGTAGTAACAGCTAACCAAATATTATTCAACGGGACAAGGACAATCTGTTGTGTAATATTTGACTTCCCACGTAGTGATATGTGACATAATGGGAAAACATCTGCAGATTTTTCCAAGTACTATACCCACGCTCCGACCCCTCCTAGCTCAGGCCTCCTCAGCCTGTGTCCTCTGAGGGGACGAGCTGCACTGACATGAATTATCCTGTTGTGTCTTGTGTAAAATAATATAAAAGTAATGACTTCATAGTTTGATAGATCAAAAAAATACAACACAGAAATTATCTAAAATCACAAACTAATGCTCTACAACTTAAGTTTTAGCAGCTGTTGCCTTTGTACCTTTATATTTTGTAGCATTGACTTTTTCTGCAGTGTGAAGAGTTGCACAGCATTTATTGTATTCAAAGACAAGATGAAACCCAAGGAAGCGGAGGAACTTTAGCACAGTGACCAGCTCACAGTGGTCTTGTCTTCCTCAGAGTCCAGCTGAAGTTCAGTGTCAGTTTATTGTTCCTTGTCTGAAAAGCCACATTTTCAGGATGAACTTGCTGGAAGAAAAAACGTCTCCACACACTGCTGGATACATTTGTTTCTTGTTTTCTGAACATCGGGATGAAACCAAACACCATTTATCCCCCTGTAATCTCCAGACACTGAGGTTAAAATATAAACATTGTTTGTGTCATATGCTCTTTGTCTGTTAGATTTTTGTGAATATTTGAGCAATGGTGTTAATTGTGTAACCAACTATCTCCTTGTGCACAACACTACCGTAAGAAGCTTTTCAGAGGACAGAAATGACTCTCTCTTCTTGTTTGATACAATATTTATATCATTTTTAGGTGTTTGTGTTATTTTGTCAAAGTCCTATGATTTAACTAAAAATATGATCCACCTATGTGAACAAAACAAAGACTTAAATCATGATTTTAAACTAATACCATATTACTGTATTCTTGTTTTATGTCAATACCAACCTAATCTTGCTATTTAAACTCCAGTGCTGATATTGGCCTTGTCAATATTGTCCCTTTTTTTTTTTTAGCTTTTTCCTCAAAGATAAGAATTACTGTGAGAAACAACTCAGCTGTAGATTTATTTTTAACCTTCTTATCACTGTTTGGTTTTCTTACAGGATTTTTCATCCACTTCCACAGCGTGACGTTTGGGTCTTTGATGCTGGAGTCTCTGTACTACAGTAAGTGAGGGACACGCTCAGATGACTCCCCCTCTCACCCCCCACGGTCACGCAACACGCCCCTGCCCTGTAGCGTAGGGCTCAGCTGCTTCTCTGTTGTATTTCCCACAATACAATCCCAGGTCTCCACACAGTGGCTGTCATTTTGCGTGTGACACCTTTCACTCCTGTCTCTCCCTCTCTGTCCACCCGTCGGCCCCAGGCACCCGGACCGGACTGAGGACAAGCACCCTCTGCTTTCAGGTACGGACCAGAGGGAGCGGAGCAGCACATCAGTCGGTTTGGCACAGCAGTGATGGAGGATTTGTTTCAGTTTTGGGATTAAAAGGGTTTAAGCCGGCCATTGAATTTGCCCGCCGGGTGAGCTGACGTCGACCTCAGGCCAGATCAGAACTGAATTGTTTCTACTGTTTGTTTGGTTTCTGTATTGAATTACATATTTTTAAGAAAGAGAAATGCATTTTCTTTTTAGAAGTGTGATTTTCACTTGAGCTGAAAATGTATGTAACTATTGTTTTCTCTCTATTTTACACATTTCTTTTTTTACTTTTCTTTGTTTTTAACCTTTGCACTGCTTGACTGTGATAAATATTTGTTTTGGACCATAACCTTAACTTGGCATCTGCAATCAGGAGTTCAGGTGTAAAAGTCCCAACAGCAGCACAAGAGGAAACACATCTCAATGAGGAATGGGAAGAAAAGCTTTAATTGTTGTAGCACTGTCTGTTTATTACAGTAATTTAAGGTTTTTTGTTTATTTCAGAAAACATTTTAGTTGAATTTTAGGGGGAAAAATGTTTGTTTCATTTTAGTGACCATTTGAATTTTAACAGGTCTGGATGGAGATTTGGAGAACAACTGTCAGCACCAGTTTATTCTAAGTTATTCTTCTGTTGACTTAAATGAGCAGCTCATTGACCAATCATTAATTCTTTTTTTAACATCAGAGGATTACTAAAGTGTGATCTTACCTCAAGTATTTACCGTATTTTCCGGACTATAAGCGGCTACTTTTTTCCGACGCATTGAACCCTGCGGCTTAAACACCGGTGTTGCTCATGTATCGGTGGCACAAAGGTCGTTGGCTTTTTACAAGCTAGCAAGCTCCGTGCCGCCGATACAGTTAGCCTCGTCACATCAGACCCGGTCAGAGTGGACCACATGAAACTGTTCGAATAAATTCAATTGCGGCTTATAGACAGGTGCGCTCAATAGTCCGGAAAATACGGTACATGTTTTTGGGTCTAGTCCCAACAAGAGGACTGATTACATCAAGGCAAATGGTCTCACTGTTCATACCTCACTGGTATTTCAACAAAATTTGCAAACCTGTTTGTCAATCTTCATGAGTTATAAATCATCCTCATATTTTTGGTTTGATGTGGAAACTTAGGGATCTTCACTAGAATTTGTTTAAAACCACTGTGAGTATCGAGGCTGCTTTGATTGCATGTCTTGAATGAAAGAAAATACAGAAACATTTGTGACGGGTCCAGTAGCTGGTCTAACGAGATTTTGACAAAAAACCCTTCAGTGAGAAAAAATTCTGTATGTCTGGGAGCTTGTTAAAATACCAACATTCACACACTCATACAAACTCCGATGACAGGGAGGCAACGTGCAAGGTGCTTAACCATCCCAGCTCAGGTTGCACCTCCAGAGTAAAGGATTGTGTTGTGTTTGTCCCCTGTAGCCGTTATCACATAAAGAACGACTTCAGTCCACATCAGCAGCCACGATGAGTCTCTGATATTTGATTTCAAATCTCTAACATTTTCTTAACTCAACAGTTCACCTGAGGCAACATTTTTGAAAATGAACGTAACGTCTTGAAATGAAATCCTCCTCAATTTTTTGATATTATCTTTAACTTTGTGTCAGCATGTCAGCTGTTCTGGTATCTCTTCGATCTCTGATAACAACATGTTCCAGTTTTCTAAAAATATTGGGAAGGGTTGATTTTGGAGGGAGTTCGCAAATGTGTGTGTGTGTGTGTGTGTGTGTGTCTGAGTCTATCTGGGCTCCCTGTGGTCATTCTATTGGTCTTCTGAGTGGGTGGTCTGTTCCAAGAGAGGAGCACTGGAAACATTATACCAACATGCACACACACACAAACACACTCACACACACACACACAAAGGGAAAACTGGGAATCACACCAACGCAGCACAGCGGAGGGTGGAGCAGGCAGGAGCCTTCTTCCAGATGTGTGACATTAATTTAGTTGATCCAAAACATGAACCGGTAGCTCCCACTCACTCATCACCACTGACCGTGTGTGTGTGTGTGTGTGTGTGTGGGACATGGATCCTAATTTTTTAATATTCACCTGCACATCTCCATTGTCATATATTATGTAAACTGTGACGGCTTGGCAAGTGACGGATTTTTTTTTTGCAAATAAGAGCATGAAAAATGTCTTCTCATGAGTTTTAAGTGGAGGTAAAGACGGAGCAGCGAGGACTTAAGGGAGAAGAGGTGGATGATTAAAAAAGGGGAAAAGATGAGGAGTGGAGCAGGTTATGAGAACAGTCTCCACTCTGACCCGCGGAGCAGCGCCCCTGGACTTTCATACAATACTTTCCACCGGGGAGGAGAGGGGGATACGGTGCATGGAAAGACAAAGAGAAAGAAAGAGAGAGGGAAAAAATGAAATTAAATAAGAAGAGCGGAGGAGGAGAGGGAGAGGAGATGTAGGAGGACGGAAGTGGTTGATTGGGTCCCCCCAGAGATCCTTTTGTTTAGATTGTTCCGCATTTCACTTCTTTCACTCTCTCCCCTCCACCTCCCTCTTTTCTGACATCTGAGGTAGATTACAACAGAGACCCTGGGTCACATTTATGACTTAAACCAAGAACATATGGTGTGTGTCTGTGTGTGTGCATGTTTGGATGTCCATTTCAATGCAGTGGGATTCCCCTCCAGTCCCCGAGTGGTGGTCAGATTTATTTTCTTGTCCATTGTCTCTTGCTGGGATATCAAAGGACTATTGTTTGTTGATCAGCAAGGGTGCTGCAGGTTACTTGCAGGTCCCGGACGAGAGCGTTTGGCCTCTCCTCCACATCTTCCCCTTCTTATCTCCTTAAGCTGGATTTTTAAGTATGTCAGCTCTACCACAGAAAACTCCCAGACACTAAGAATCAGCACTTCCACACAAATCTTGTTTAGATTTTAAAAGATTAAGCGCGGTTATGTCTCGTTTGTTTTATTCAGGCCTTGACGAGGCTTGTTTTAATGTCCCACAGGCACCACCACTTTTTATCTGCACAGCACGGCTCGGCTTTTATATAAAAACCCCACGGACAAACTACTAACTGTGCCACATACTTGTACCGGTGCCACACACTGTTAAAGAGGTAAAAGAAGAAAATCCCCACATTCATTTCCACAACAAGAGCAACATCTGTAAAAGTGTCAGTTGACTTTATTAGCATCAGCTTCACTCAGTTGAAGAAAAAACAACTTTTGTCTTTGGAACGTTTACAATGGAAGAAAAAAAAAAAAGATCTACAAAATAAGTTGCTGGAAGGACAATATAGTAAAAAAACAATGGCATCAAAATAGCTTTGACAAGAAAACAAAACCAAAGAATAAAAGGCTCAAATATTTTTGGATGCGGGGCATTTTCCTCCATTTTTTTGTTGCCCTATTGTTTACAAAAAATAACAAAAGAGGAAAAAAAACAAACAAAAAAAATGTATTTACAGTGCATATATTTACATTAAGGCATTTTTTGCTGGGGAGAAAGACGGTTGATCTGATACAACCCCCTGCTTCTACACAATCAAATAAATAGTCAGATTTACCATGATACATTACAGTGCTATATTATCTTTATGCTACCTGCAGTGAATGAACAAACAGAGTTATAGGTGCAGGCTGAATCACACCATCAAATGAACACGTGTGTATATTAAAGGACAAGTCTGCACTTTTTTTGTCAAACAACACTCCACATTAAAAAGAGACTGTGGTTGATGAGATTCCTTCAATGCAAGTGATCGTGAGAGTCTAAACAATAAAACACTAAATGTGAACCTGTCCTTTAACACAACACGTGTCCATGTATGATTGACTGATAGAGCCGAGTTGGAAGTTAGCTGTGTACAGAGTCAGAGAGTGAAAACCCTCATAGAAAAACAAACTGCCACTTTAGAGACGAAAAAAAAATCTACACAATGTCAGGATGCCTGTGAAGTGGCCCGAGCTGAGCTGTTAGATTACGATAAAGAACCTTAAAGTCACACTTGGCCTCAGGTGACCCCGAGGACTCTAGGATCCAGGACATTGATAGGTTAAAACAAACAAAAAAAAAAAAACCCTTGGACTTCCAGTCATTCAGTTAGAACTGAACATCTTCAAGAGTCTACAACCAAGTCTGAGATTCAACCCTATTCAAACAAAAGAAATCTAGATTTTTTTTTCAAGCTGAGTCTGAACAGATTAAGAAACAGCACCATGTGTGTTTATAAGGACTTTCTACAGTGATTACAGCTCTGCTACCACAGAATAAAAAAAAAACCACATGAACAAGAGAAGGAGGCACTTAATAAGGTGTCGATGATGATACTTTGGTTAACACATTTTAAAAAGAAGTGAAACGCTGGATGAGACAGATGTACAGTAATAGTATTTTGAAGACGCTTAATTCAAGCTTGTGCATCAAATACAGTCGATTCTGTTTTAAGTGAATGATTTCTAGGATGCGCCTATTGGTTCTGCTTACATTTCTCTGGTTGGAAATCCATCAAAAGGCAACCTGAATAATTCATCACCTAATTGCTGCTCTTTAGCATCCATCCACCTCCCTCTGTTTCTCAGTCGTCCTCACATCTCCTTTCTCTAAAATCAAAAATCGTCCCACCTCTCCATCTCCACCCCTCCCTCTCATTTTTTTTCTTTTCCATGGCTCTATCTTCCCTCTCTCCAGAGTATAAATGCCTTCAATTTTTAATATCAGAACAGCAATGATTTGTGTGGCGTTCACAGAGCTTCAGTCCAGTAGTGATAATGATCGTTCCAGTGGTGAATGAGATGCATGGGCCAAAAAGGCTTAGTTTACCAATTCTAGTGCAAAACTAAAGATGTGGTGAAAAAAAAAATCATTTCTGGATTTTCCAGTTATACAAACAAACTAACAAACCAATGAGTAAACAAAGATTTGGCTTGGCTAGTTTTGCAAACAAAAGCTTCTCCTTTCTAAAGAAAACGAAGCCAGTTCTACAGTATGTTAGAATAAAGACAAAAGATGTTGTTTTAATGCTTTCATTCCAGTCTCACACACACGAGTCCAAATGGACTGGAAACACATTTTGGAGCTACCATTTTCTTTTTGTTATTGTTTTTCTTCTTTCTATTTGTCCAAAGAAATCTACACCGAGTATATTTGGAGGTTAACGGGACCAGGAACTTCATCTGGCCACAGTATTCCTAGTCTACAACCTCCAAACTGTCCCAGTTAAGAGCAACATGTTTGTTAGGCTATCGTACCGCTCTATCACACGATAGCAGCACCAGGAGGAGCTGTGATGTCAGTGAACGCCGCTCTGTATCAGGCAGCTTGTAACATTGTAGCTATGGGAGTGAGTGCTTTCTGTGTGTCAACATAGTGCTTGTGTATCTGTGGGGGTGTTGTGTGCAAATGCTGCTAGTTCTGGTGTCTCTTCATGTGCAGGGCGAGGTGGTCAGATCGGGAGAAGGAGCGTGAGCAGACCGCACACTGGAAGGGTTTGGCGCCCGTGTGTTTCCGGTAGTGACGGGTCAGCTCATCCGAGCGGGCGAAGCGCCAGGTGCAGCCTTCCCAGGTACAGTGGTAAGGTTTCTCTCCTGGAGGAGATGCAGGGACAGAGTCAGACGGAGGAGCAAGAGTTCAACCTGCAGAACTAACAAAACTCTGCTGATGAATCTGGATTAATTTTGAGTTGACTGTGAGTCACACTCTTACCTGTGTGTATCCTCCTGTGGGCTTTGAGGTGGGAACTCTTGGTGTAAACTTTTTTACAGCCTTCATAGTCGCACATGTGGATCCGCCGCCGCTTGATGTCCGGTGAATCTGGATCGACTGGCTCCAAGTCCATCACTGACCTGATTCACACAGAGGGGGAGGAGCCAGTGAGGATGATCACAGACTAACAACACCGACTCTCTGGGAGGTTGTTCTGTTTCCTCCCCAGAAACATCCTTTAGCCTTTTGTAGATGCTCCATATTAATATGTCAGCATAAACAAATACAAACAACCAAATGTACTTCATCAAAGTTCACAATCTGAATCAGTTTCTGGACATGCAGTGAAATATTCATCCATGTCAGAGAAATATACCATCTAGCAACAACCTGCATCTACATCTTGTTCATTTCTCTGCTGTTTTGAGCCACCAGGGGGCGTCAGGAAGTCACTGTGTCCAACACAGCTGCACAACAGCTTCCATTTCAGCTTCACTCTTCCTTCTGTTTTCTGTTTCCTTTCTTTCCTCACACCAACAACATCCACTGTTTCCTCTGTGTCACTGTTTCTAAATCGGTCTCCCGCCTCCCAGACCATCATTCACTCATCAAACACTGAGCGGTTTGAACTGTCACATTCACATTTCATATATTTCTTAATATCCTTTTGATAATCACAGTGTCAATAAAGTTGATCTGAAAAAAACAAAACAAAGCACTGATCTCCCCGAGCCTTTTAACAAGGAGGTGTGACGGCGAGCTGCATTACGTAACCTTGTTTAT
Source organism: Pseudochromis fuscus (assembly GCA_900323345.1). Classification (NCBI taxonomy): domain Eukaryota; kingdom Metazoa; phylum Chordata; class Actinopteri; family Pseudochromidae; genus Pseudochromis; species Pseudochromis fuscus. The sequence continues at coordinate 41,495 of OOFC01014121.1, forward strand.
ACCCCAGTTCTGGGACAGCCCTGCCCAGCAACACACATACACACACACACAGACACACACACACACACAGACACGGACACACACGCACACACAAATAATCTTCCTCACACACATAAACACACTTGTGCACTTTGTTTCCCTCTTTCTGACTGTATCTTTCTCTGCCTGCCACACACACACACACACACACACACACACACACAGCTGGCTTTGTGATCAGGCATCAAGTCAAAGAGACGACTGCTTCCAAGAATTTGTTGCTAATC
>OOFC01014122.1:0-15111 GCA_900323345.1 Pseudochromis fuscus
CAGAAATTGAAAGCGAGACAGACAGGCAGAGACTATATGAGAGGAGCCAGGTTGATTCAGGATATGACTTAGCTTTAAATCTGCTTTGATTAGCCTTATAAAGCTCTTATGAGCAAAAACGTGTCTTAATACATTGTATCCTCACGGGAGCTCTGAGATCACAGATGAACTGAAGAGGCAAATTAGACTGCAGGTAAAAACTGTTTTAAGTTTGGTGTTCACTGCCTTACAAAGGGAGAGTCTAACGGGTGGTACACGCTACAAAAAACTGGACACCGAGAAGAGATGCTCAGTTTTCTGTTTATTTTTTCTGTGATTTCGTGTCCCGATAAAGAAGATCACCAATACTCTTTATGAAATCATTCACTTTCCTATATTACACTGGGTTACCTCTCGTTTGGTTTCCCATTAGCCTGATGCTAATATGTTTTGTTAACAGTACCCAAACATAATTTCCACAGCTATTACCCAAAATGCTGCTCGACTACCTCAGTCATGAAATCAGTGCAGCGGCAAACATTAGATCCCCCGAGGGAATTTCCAATTGTGGGGATATGATACAAATTACATGAAAACCTGAGGAGTCAACACAAAAATATTACCACACACTCAATAAAAAAAAAAAAAATACTACAGCAACCAAGGGATTTCATCTCATCTACAATTACTTTCTCAAAGGAAGCAAGATGTTTGGACTTAACTATAAGAGGTTGACGAAAGTTAATGGACGCGTCTCCGAAGTCAATGTACTCGAAATCTTGACATGTTTCCTCTCAATAAGCAGCTTTTTACTCTCAGATAATGACACATACTTCTTTTTTTTTTCCATTCTCCTCCACCTTTTATGATTATGATTTCTCTCTTAGATCATTTAAATGGCTATGGCAGTAATTGCTGTGTGGGCATCATTACCCAAGAAAGCATGAATAAGACACAGTAATGAGCAAAAGCCCTGGAGCTCGCTAGACCGTTGATCAATACCATTAAACAATGTGCACTTTGAGCCGAGCTGCGTTCGAGAGCTCCCACACTCAAATGGATATTCCTCATAGCACTAATGGCTTTGAACTAGGCCTCCATTACCATGTATAAAACGCAGCTTATTAACATAATCAAATCTCTCTCTGTGTTTTTTTGCGTCAGAGATAATATGAAAAGACAGGAGGTTGCTAATGTAATTAAGCGTATGCTATAATTACTATCCCCTGATCACATGACCTCTTCTCCTAACAAAGCTGAATAAATAGTCCCATTACCCTGACTACTGCGTTGTGATTTGGTACATCCTCGGTTTACATGTCGCCTGATGTCCGTACGTAAACAACATGGCTCCGTGCGCCCAATTCCCATCTCCAGCTCCTGGTGCTAAACACACATCTACAAACCCAATAAAGGTAGAAAAAGCAGCACTTGTGGTTTAAAATTTAAAAAATTTCAATGCCAAAATCCATTTCCGTAGCAGCCAGAACCAGCAGGACTGCAGCAAGAAAACCATTATGATCAGTGGGTTTAATTACAAACATTTTAATTTGCATCTCGGGGCTCTATTCATCACATCCATCTCGGCTAGCAGCGCTGTTCTCCCTCCATATGCCCAATAAATAAATAAGAAGCTAAAAGAGATTCTGGGGCCCGAGAAATGATTACTATTTCACTAACAATTACCAGGGCGCTAATGGCTATTGTATTGATTGCTCTGCCCTTTGAGATCAAGGTCATATGAAAATGTAATCAAAAAAGCTTTGATAATTCCTGCTGAGCCATGAAATTAGAAAACGTAAGAGTGAAATGTTTTACCTCTATAAAACCTGACTGGAATATTCCTCAGTAATGTACAGTAAACATGACTATACTGCGAGATTTCCCATTTCTGAACGGCATCGTAAGATCTTTTTGTTGAGAATGCCCCATTGACGATCTACATCCAGCGTCTCATCATTAACATGCATCTATTGTGTTGTTCGCTAACTTTAATACGATGTTAATGCGACGCTGAGAGCTAATGGAATGATTGATGAGGTCGTGAAACTCATCAATGAAATCGTGTCAGCTAACAGTCACCAAAAGCACAATGAATGACTCAAACGATAATGATGCGTCCTCAGTAACTGCAGATGGTTCTACTGTACGCTGGAATTACACAATGGCTTCATAAATAACCATTTAACCCTGGAAGCATTTGCTGTCATTCACATTTTCAAGTCATTTCCACAACTCAAATGTGAGATCCACTCATTAATTCACTGGGGCAGACGCTCAGCCTCGGTATATCAGCTCTGTCAACTCATTAAAAGCACATTCTTTAATAGAGGGTTGTCCTGGAGATGAGATGTAGCTCGCTGATGTATTAAGATTTACACTGTTTGTTTTCCAGCTACCAGTGGAATAAAGATAATTGTTGCAGGATCTGTGTTTTATCGGCAGTTTATAAATCACATTGCAGAGCAGTAAAAAAATTATCTGTATCTATATGTTTTGAAGCGAAGCACTTACTCCTCTGCAAAACTAAGGAATTCAGACACTTAGCACGCAGCAGTTGCAGCCCTGTGCATGCCTGTACCCTCCAGACATCCTCCCCCATATCCCAGAAATGTCTGTGCGTTGAGGAATCAGGCTCCACCATGACTCTGCGTAGCGCCTGGGAAGATATCGCCACACGTCCAAAAATTTCCATCAATGGCGGCTCAACTCCTCCGCAGCAACTCTCTGATAGGTTAATCCCTGTATCACACTTCAGCACCAGTTCACTAAGCGGCTTAAAAGGACACATTAGAACGATGACAATGACCCGCTAATGGTGTTACATTTCTCTGAAGCATTATGAGCTATCTTTGTCACGTTTATCTTATAATGAGATCTGTCAATTGGGGGGGAGGAAGATCCCATGCAGCAGCCAAGGACGTTGATATTTCACATAATAAATAATGACCTAGAAAAAGGAGAAAACAAACCTTGATCCCTCTCCCCTGATCTGTTTTCTTTGCAGGCGACAGAGCGGGCAGCCCCATGGGGGCCTTGGAGCTCAGTGTCACCATTTAGATTACTGGCTGCTGTGCAGACCAGAGTCCTCAGGGCCACCACAACACCCCCAACCACACCATGTGTGATTGATGACTGCCGGTTCCCATGGGCGTTTTACAACATTTCCTCAAGCAATGTCCCCTGAAGAAAATGTGCCATAATTCATCATGCTATTACTGTACCAAGTCCAAATAGTAATTTCGTCCCCTCTAATTTCATTATGCTGTGCATTTTCAACATCCTGTCCTTTTATAATGGCGGAGAGCACATTCTTCACCCAAGCAAACCTGTCAGGCTCCAGTCTGGATCGGAGGAAATCCACCTTTCTCTGGCCGGAAACATATGTTGCCATTATGGAAAAAGTTATTCAAGTAAAGACTCTGATCTCTGGATGTTTTCTGAATATTGTCTAAATTAAATCCAACATTCTTCAACTAACGGTTATGAAGCAAGTAGAGCGTGTAAAAGTACATTTCTGAGATAAACATCGGCTGATTCAGAGTGTGCTGTGCAGCTATTTCCACATCCACGCAAATTATTTCTAAGTGTTTCTGTGTAACGGCCTTTTGGTCAAACCTTTTTCCCCGATTTGGATTATTGAAAGTAATTTGTTTTATATCTAGATTTTTATTATTTGTATAAATGAACATCCATTACATTCAACGTGCTCACACACTGCTGAGTGAGCCAATCAGCACCAGGTCAATCTCTCTGTATTTCACATTATACTAAAGCCATTGAATTATTATTATTTTTTACTGTGTGTAATCCAGACTGTACATACATAGAGAGTTACACATATTTGGTTCTTACTATGATGGATACTGTATTAAAGTCTGAGCTCTTATTTGAGTGACTACTAAATACTGAAAAAAACTACACACAAAAAATGTGTGAGATATGGCCACTTACACACGTAATGTCCAAGTTACACAGGTTTAAAAGTAATTGTACGTGTGGCTATGAACACTTCTCTGGCAGATGTGTGTGACTGTGAAAAAATGTAAAAAATCAAAAATATAATTTACAGCCCAAGAAACCAGAGAGTATTTAGAGTTCAATAAAAGAAAGACTCCAGAACAAGCAAAGATCTGAAGGAGGCTGCGGTGAAAACACAGGAGAGCATGATGAGTCAATACAAGACTGAGGGGAGCCATCGATTCAATAGGTCACCTATAACATCAAAGAAGATGATTTTAGTTTGAGTTCATTCAGTCCAGCAGTTTATCAGCCTTAATGATTTGATTATGTGATACATATCCCTCCTGTTACCTGAGACCAGAGTCTAATAGCTGAGACATGAGGCTCTGACAGTCATCATCATAAAGTCAGCTGACCTGAATCACAGCTAAAACTGTTCATCAAGATCACAAATTAACTAGAGGCAATGGGGTCATGTTTTTAAAGGCTCAATAGAAGGAAAAGTATTTTTTAGGGAGTAAAAAAACAAAAAAAGTTACTTGAGATTGATGATTTAAATGACCGAGCAAACCAAGTTAATTATGCACCATGTTTTTTACATGTCCTGTGTATATTAATTATTCCGTCTTTGTTATGCATTTTACGTGGGTTACTGCACAGTCGCAATTAACTTTGCCCGAGCAACCATTTGGATGATTGAAGAACTGACTTAATGGGATGAGAGGACTTTGTTGTCTTGTTCTCTGTCAGACACACACAGACACAAGGTTAGGCTAACACACATTATCATTAGTTCTCAGCATTATGTATCACACGTCAGTATCTACTGTGTGTGTCTGTTTGAAGAGTGAACTGTATGTGCACACGTATGGACGCACACTCTCCAAAAACATAAACAAACACACTTATCCAGACTGTAGTATCACAGTCTAGGACACTAATCCAAAAAGCGCTAAGCTCTATTACTTTTAATTATCCCTGACAGCCTCTTGCTTTAATCTACACAAAGCACGTGCAAACGAGCTGTTACACTCTGCCTCCAAGAAAGGGGGACAGGAGAGGACGGCAGGCTGCCTGCCTGCCTGCTGAGAAGGCCTTCTCTGTGCATGACATGGACATGGGCTTCGGTGACCCGGCTGGCTCTCGCCAACGTCTCCTCGCCGGCTGAAGGCTCTGGGGCCGCCATGTGGCATCTGCTGCCATGGGGCTGCGCATGAGACTGGGGCTGGGACTGGCCCTCTGTTCACCAAGCCTGTCTGTGGAGCGGCAACACATTTCTGGGACCTGGCGCTTGTGTTGAGAACCAAACCCCCGGTTCTGCAGAGGAAGTGGCAAGGTCACCCTCTCGCCTCTGCCTGAAAGACCTCCACCTGCCACGTTGTGCTTGGCTGTCATGCTACCCGGAGATGGGTGGGGGTTAGAGAGGGGGCACTTTGCTCAAAATTCAAAAAGTAATCCATTGTGCTCTGTTTCCCTGCACAATACCATACACTGCAGTGATACATCTAATAAATGTAGAAATGATGTGTTCAAAGTGTAGATAAAGACCTGGAACCTTTTGTGAGGTTTTTCTAAAGGCATGAAATATACTCTCAATAAAATCCTCTTCATCTGTGACATCTATAGTCAGTATGGTGAAGTTAGCGACAGAACGCATCCATAATGGTAACTATTCCCCTGTGAGGGATGGGGGCGTGTCTACCCCTGAAGGTTACTTCTTGTAAATCCTTGCATAGTTTATTCAAATAGTGCCCTAACCATGGTCTCCAGGATTTTCCCCTTACAGCAAGCAAAGCATGACCTTTACATTTGACGCTTGACAGTTCTTCAGATTCGCCCAACCAGAACAGATTAATGCATATTTATGTGTTTGTTACCGAGCAGTGGATGCTCTTTATCTCTCGGAGAACAAAAGACAAAGAGCTCTTTGCAGACACACACATGTGCACCGTATGCATCCATGCACAGAAATCCAACATTACCTGCATATTAGAGATTTTCTTTTATTTGACCTGGCAGAGGGAGACTGTGTGGAGTTATGGATATAATGGGTCACCAATTAAAATCACACAGCTGTCAGAAATGGACTTCTACTAAACATCCTTCCTAGCGTTCATGTTGCCACTAGAAGTCAGCATATAGCAGGCAACTGTATGTTTTTTTACATACTTGGTCCATTTTACACATTGGCACCTGGTTGGGGGAAGATGCAGCCAAGATAATCTATTTAGATTGGCCACGCTGAAGGCTGTCATTTATCATGAATATACCCCCCCCTTCCTCAGATGGCGGTCTGACTGCTTCAGCCAACCAGAGTCCAGGTCCGGTGGCCTTTGCGTCTGTCACAGTGTATGGATGACTGTGAACCTCTTCAGTCTGGTCCGAGGATTAAAATTTCACAGCTTGAGGAGGGACCTGGCAGACATGCAGATTTCACTAAGGACAACATCAGTATTCTGTTGCTCGCTCAGTCGGTGCCACTCCTTGAAAAACGCCTGGAGTTTAAAGCGTTTCTCTGGAAAAAATTATTTTGGTGAAAAATATTTCACTGTCACACCTTGACATATGAAAAACAAGAGAGGAAATTAAAGATAGATGTGCGGTTATACACTCTTTACTATATCGTCAGGTCTGCACTCACCAGTAAATTATTTCTTGTCATGTTCACGTGGGCTGTTCATGCTGTGTGTATGTTTCACTGTGTGTGGGAGAGAGAAATGTAGACAGAGACAGCATGCATGTCAATGTGTTCGCCGGTTTATCCTCGTCATTGAATAGACTCAAGGTTAGCTGGGTAAGGTCCAAGGAAACAAGGTGCAGCAGTCTAAACACAGGCAGCCTTTCCCCCTCCATCTTATCAAGGTCTAAGATGAGAGATGAGAGGCAGGACAGAATTAGAAAGTGAACCTCACCCTTCCAGATAAAAAGCACCAGGGAGCCAATAAAGAGCTAACATGCAGCAGCAGTAGCCCGCTAGCGCTAATGCATAATGATAACTACAGTGTATTCCAGCAGGGCATCCTTTAATGGTCAAAATTATAAGCAGGGAGTACAAAATAAATTAAAAACCGACTTAAAAACAAAATGATGGTACAAGTGCAGATCACACAAAAAGCTATTTCTGCAGAAAAGCTCTGCAGCCACCCACTACCTTTAGTTATTTGGACGTAGTAACCTCCCTCCACGCCTCAGTGCCACAAAGTTCTCTTGGCGCAGCGAAAATCCAACAGCCACATGTGTGAGAGGTGGGGGGGGCTCAGAAATAGCACGCCATTAAAAGGTCCTGACTCACCTTGTTTTAAGCACAAGGTCTAATTGCCAGCTTCTTTTCCAGAGGGCCAGAGCAGCAGCTGGCAGCAGGCAGCATCTACAGGGATGGCCACTAACAACAGTGGTAGCTAGCAGAGAAACAGGGCCTGCAGACCCCCGGCTCACTCAGACGTTCACTCCGCTCCGAGACAAATACTCCGAGAACGCCCTCTGTGACTTCTCACCATACGTTTGCCTCATAAATGGTGTTATTATGCTAGCTCCACTTCAATGTGTCATATTAAAGGAGTCATTATTCAGTGTGTGGGACCCAGTTGTTTAGTAATTAAGTAACATTTAAGCCCTGCCCTACTCCCCAGAGAGTCATTTTTTGCAAGATATTAAAAGTAGTGATGAAGGTGAACAGTGGTGCGTTCTTGCTAATAAAGGTTAACGGCTCCATTGGGGATTATTCTGAGACCAAAACAAGAAACATAGATAATCGGTACATCACGTACCATCTCACACTTCTGTTCTGTTTCGGTCTTGTTTTGTTTTTGACTACCGTATTTTCCGGACTATGAGCGCACCTGTCTATAAGCCGCTATTGAATTTCTTCAAACAGTTTCATGTGGTCCACTCTGACCGGCTCTGACGTGACGAGGCTAAATGTATCGGTGGCGCGGAGCTTGCTAGCTTGTAATAGCTAATAGTTCTGTGCAATGCAACCATATGCAACTGACTTGTGAAACCTGCTTAGAAAAAAATCCAGATTGTTAGACATATTTAAAAAATTTTTTTAAAAAAGTAACGCAGTAGTTACTTCCCCTGGTAACTTTTATAGTGGAGTAATTCAGTTACTTTTGACAGAAGTAACTATAACTATTTACCATATTTTCCGGACTATTGAGCGCACTTGTCTATCAGGGGCGGCTGTGGCTCAGCTGGTAGAGTGGGTCGCCTGTGAATCGTAAGGCTGTGGGTTTGATCCCCGGCTCCTCCTGTCCACATGCCGAAGTGTCCTTGGGCAAGACACTGAACCTTAGTTGCTCCCAATGGTGGCTAGCGCCTTGCATGGCAGGTCGGTAGCCATTGGTGTGTGAATGGGTGAATGAGTTGCCTTGTAAAGCGCTTTGGGACCTAGCTAAGGTCATGAAAGCGCTATATAAATGTACTCATCCATAAGCCGCTATTGAATTTATTTGAACAGTTTCAGGTGGTCCACTCTGACCGGGTCTGATGTGACGACGCTAAATGTATCGGTGACGTGCAGCTTGCTAGCTTGTAAAAAGCTAACGAGCTTCGTGCCACCGATACATGAGCCACACCGGTGTTTAAGCAGCTACTTTTTTCCGACGGTTTGAACCCTGTAGCTTATAGTCCAGAAAATATGGTATTTTTCCTCCCTTATGGTAAATGTAGGCAATCAGTTACCCGTGAAACTCTGCATCTCATATCAGATAACGCACAGTAAACAGGCAGAGACACGGATAAAGAAACAGGGTGTACCGTGGTTGCGGTTGAACTATATATTCACCGTGTCAGTAATAGCATTTTCTGCTCGCAGCATGGATGGGAGAATGCACAGAGTTTTGTAAACACTCCTGAGCCTCAGGCGCATTAACCCACAATTCATAGTGGACACCTCCTTGGGGCACAGTTGACCACATGCACGTCAGGAGCAGGAGGCCATCCCACGCAGTGCAAACACAGCACACTGTTGCCTTTCTTTCTCTGCTGGCCTCACATCGCAAAAACACCCGGCATGGAGGTGTAACTGCCTCCCACACTGGCTTGCTTACTGTCTCACCTACATGCACCCTCACTCAATTACTCTCATTCCCAAAACAGCAAAGCCGCACCGAGGTTCTCGAGGAGGATTTCGGTTTTGGCAACAGGGCAAATGACCCCAGCTTAGAGATATTTTACTGCGGCTCCTTAATCTAACTTCTGCCACATTGCAGGTGGGCTGAGAAAATCTCTTAGGTTGTGAAAAAAAAAAAAAAAAGCAGCACAGATTTTAAACCTGCATATGTGGTTTAACGGTAGAAATGCTGAGGCTCCGTCCAGCTGGCCTTGTAAAAGTCATGGGCTCCGGCGAGGGCTAGGACAACGCCATTTGTCATAACGTCAGCAAATTCAATAATTAATGGGCCGTATCCTATCACAGCTCTCCAGTTTACCCCCCCCCCCCTTTACTCAAGTCTCAGATCTCTGTCCCCCAATGTTCAGGAGCATATTGTAGCCTCTCTCAGTGGTTCACAGAGAACATTTAATTCCTCATCGTTAAGAGATGTCCACTTGCATCCAGACAGTTATTTGCTCACAGTGACAAATGTACACATGCACCATTCCTGTTCACATGGGCTCCTCATGTAGCATCCATCCCAGAAGGAAAACCAGTATGTGGAAAGCAAGAGAGGAGGGTTAGATATTATAAATTGTTCTGTTAATAAATGATGTGTTAAACATCATATAATGTGGGGAGGGTGCATTTTTGCGTCTGTGAATTTGCATGCATAGAAGAAAGAATGTCGATGTACGTGATAGTGCACGTCCGAGCGTATGTGACCCTGGATTTGATCAGCTGTAGCAGCCTCATTGTGTACAAGGCCAAAGGAACAAAGAAAGTGTGTGATTAGGACCACGGCATGGCAACAGCGAGGGCCCGTCCCAAACACAGCTGGCACCAGGGGGACGGCGAGGTGATCTGGGAACCGCTACGTCCCTTTTGATTAATGTGAGAGCGAGCGCAGGGGACCGGGAGGATGGCGGCGCCATGCCCTGCTCCTCTCTGCTCCTGCCAAGGAGGTGCGTGTAGGTGAGGCAGGTCTACCATTGGCCCAAATGTCTCACTGCTCGGTGTGCGTTTGAGTTGTGATGCGGTTGACAATGTTCTGCTGTATTTAATTAAAACTTCAGCTCAAACACCTTGTATTTCTGACAGAGGTCATTTTAAAACACAAGATAGGAAGCCAGGGACTAAGATAAGCCTGTTTGTCACTGGAGCTCAAAAAAGTGCAATACTCCTAATGGCCACTAGATGCTGGATCCACAAAACTCCAATTGAATCCAGTTCAAAAATGGTCATTTTCAATCATGTCAGTAAATCTTTCCCACAATTCATTCTGATGTTAACTAAAGTCAACTCTTCTTCTTAATGATGGTGGTCTATCGGAAAATAAATTCATACTTGCATAGATATTGGGCTTCAAAAAGATGAATATTTAGGGGCGTGGTTAGTTTGATTGACATGTCTTCAATGAGACCAGTGGTGAAATCAAGTATGATACACATTGGACAGTGTCCTCAGCTTCAAGGATTAGACCCGCCTCCTCACTCTATATCCAAATATGGTCACTTTTGGCTCCAAATACCCAACTAACATAGCAACATTAAAATGCAGATCTCCTGGCTTCAAAATGTGGTGATGTCATGTTAGCTTCACCCATTCTAAATAAAGTCTGTAGTTATGTAAACACAGTGAATCTAAGTAGCTAGCTGGTAAATAAACATGCAGCATTGTTGGTGAATTCTAATAAATGCAAAGTGATTCTGAACATCTATGTAACAATACTCTGGATGCTGAAACTTACTTGAATATACCTGATGGAGTAGTACTGTACAACATGAGTAGTCATCACTTCAGTAGCCTCTCTCCTCACCCATGTCCTTTCCTAAAACCTATGACCACACAGTTCAATGGAGTACTGCTTCTGTGGGGGAATCTATGAACATAATCGCCCGGTGTGAAAATGTCAGCGCCCCCCTCCCTCAGTTTCTTTGTTGATGCTGACATTTAGCCTGATACCGGAGGGGGTTTGCTATAGTACATCACATCAAAGCAAACATAACATCCCACTCTATACAGGGTCAGAAATGTGTTGAATTACCTGATACGAGTCTCGTTTCATACTTCTTATAGCTACACCTCTTTGTTAGTGCAGTATGAAGAAGCCAGACATTTTTCCTTCAGCGTAGCATCAGCATGCTTTGCTCCAGCCTGCATTACAACTACGCTGGATGCTGTCTCTAAGAGACCACATTCCCCTCTTTGCATCTTCCCCACCTCACCACCCTATTTCCCCTTCATCACCACCACCCCCTCCTCTTCCTCCTCCACCCATCACCCTCTCCCCCAGGTGGCTGTGGGGCCGGCCTGTCTGAAATGTGATAGGCATAATCCCATTTAGCCTAATTGCATCTGCGGGAGAGCAGCCCTATGTGTCCCATCGCGTGCCTACCGAACCCCTTAGAAGACATTATACACACATATCACACAGAAACCTCCTCAAAGCAGAGTTCAAATGTTTGCACATGCACAGCCTCGCATGCTTTTTGCCGGGTTTGTGCATACAACATGTAGTACGCGGCGCATTTCTTTGTTTGTCCTTATCAAGAAACGCTCCAAACCCGAGACACTGATCTCTCTCTCGTTGTGCTGGTAGGGGTCTGAGCTCGGTCTGCATTGGCACAGATGAGACCGAGAAGTCAGACAACCATGTTATGCTACAGTAAATGGCCTAATGGGAAGACTAAAGGGTTTAATTTGTGCATGTATGTTTGTGCGCGCATGTATGCACGCGAGTGTGCGTCTGCCTTACGGGGCTGTGGTCCAGGGAGTGGAGGGAGATGATGCTGCTGTGGGGAAATCTGGGGAGTGGTTGACTGCAATGGATGCTGTAATGAGACTCAGTGTTCTCCCAGGCTACTGCTCACATATTATCACACTAGAGTGGAGAGGGCAGAGGCATTAGGGCCAGTGGCATAGCAGCACATTAAGGGTCTGTTTATGCTCTCTGAGAAAGCGAAGCTGCATCTGCAAAACATTCATTAAACTGACTGACTACACAACTTTAAATCTTTGAATGCACCAAAAATCAACAGTGTTTAATGTTTATGGAGTCATAGTTATAGACTTTATAGAAATTAATGAAGCAACCAGGGCTCAAAACTCACCCAATGCAAAAGTGAGGTACTCCTGGTGGCCACTAGATGCTGACTTTAGTTCTTCTGATGGTCCATCTACAAAAAAAACAAAAAAAAAAATCATAGTTAAATAGATCTAGGTTACAAAAGAGGAATATTTAGGGGTGTAGTTAGTTTGATCGACAGGTTTGGTGTCTAAGGAGATCAACAATGAACTCGAGTCTCATACACTAGGCAGTATCCTCAGGTTCAAGGGTCAGACACGCCTCCTCACTCCTCCCCTCATATCCAAATATGGTCACTTCTGGCTCCAAACAACCAACTTGGCAATTTTCAAATGCGAGTCCACAAACTAACGGGTGACGTCACGTTATGTTCGTCCATCGCTGTCACAGAGAGGAGACAGTTCTTCTATAATTTATGAAGAAAGTCGTAATCAGTCTCTTCAGGGTGAATCAAACACTGTCCCCTTATAGCAGTGGTCCCCAACCACCGGGCCGGGGACCGGGACTGGTCCGTGGGGGAGTTGTTACCTGACCGCACAGAAAGAATAAATAAAAATATAACTTGTTTTGCATTGATTAGTAGAGTCTGAAAGACATTTTATTTTGAAAGGAACGACCGGATTCTCTTCAACTTAACTTTTGCCATTGCCTCTTGACACATCAATACGCTTGTCTCGGTCACGTGATAAAACGTATCACCTATCACGTATAACGTCAGATACGTTAGCCGATAGCTTAGCGAAAATGAATAAAATACAAACGTCTTTGGAGAGCTTCTTTCCAAAGAGTAAGAGGACAACTTTTTATGCCGGTCGTGTTAAATTATTTTCGTTGTATTTATCTGCCACACCTTGAAGACCGGTCCGTGAAAATAATGCAGATATTAAACCGGTCCGTGGTGCAAAAAAGGTTGGGGACCGCTGCCTTACAGGACATCATAAAAGCAGAGGAGGTTTCTGAAGCTATGCAACAATCCTGCAATCAGTTATTAAACAAAAATAAATTTACAATATTTGACATTCTCTACATTTTTTTATTCTGTTTTTGTAAATGTTCATACATCTTTTTTTTTTTATAGCGGTGCTTTTTCAGGGAGGCTGTGACATATTGAGCTGTAACAGGCCACAGATCAATCTGCAGCACAATGGAAATCAATGCCCCGGAACTGAGTTACTCCGATGGGCTGAGTGCAGATCATTAGATTTGAATGGAGGACTGAAAGACAGTTACAACACAACACGAGTGTCCTGTGGTGGAATTTATTTGTATCCAAGAAAATAAAAATCACATCCAAGATAATGAAGAGCATATAATCACTAATCAAAATAACGACTGCTTCGCCGTTTTGGTAGCTTCGAACCGAGAGTCGTAATCTGCGAAATGAAATCGTTATCTGGAAAAAATAAATAGGCCCGCTCTGCATAATGCGATACCACACACATATAGAGTGCCATTCAGTACATTATATTCAAATAAGTCCCATATGGTCACATTGTTTTGGAGATAGGGACGAGAGAATGCTCAGTCACCTGTTATTCTTAAGTATGGATAAAACTGCAACGCTGGTTTTCAAATGAGACAGCTTGAGTGTACCTCTACTGTATAAGAATAGCCACTACATTACAGAATCTCCAGCTGTTCCTTTATCCCCTACTCAATCCAGTCATTAAAACTTTCACATCTTTTCAAACATTTGTTGAGAAAGCTGCCAAGCCACGCTCTGATGTCTGAGCAGTAAACACATTTCACGAGGAAAAGGAAAAAGGATGGGAGTAAATGTAAGAATGAAGCGTTAACTGTGGGGGAGCTAGAGAGCTTGAAAATCTGAGTTTCCATATTGTTGTATTTACTTCTTCGAGTTGTTTTACTTCCTGCCTGTGTGTGATGATTACGCCGCGTGTGTGTTTTTATGTACTGTACATGTACATCCGCACGCATGCATGCCCTCCAGGTCGTCGAGTCAAGGTGTGTGTGGGTGCAAATTCGATTACACTCAAGTTAAAGCAATTTCCCGTGGAATTCAATTCTTGTCCTCCGTTGCAGGTGAGCTCCCCGCGGACATCTGTGTCTTCTCAAAGAAATAAAGCACCTATAAACAGCAGCCTTAAAGGAGAAGGGGGGTAGAACCAAAATGCAATTAATATGCAAATTCAGGGGGAGACTTAATGGGGAGCCTTAACAAACATTTGTGTGTTGGGAGATAAGGCTGTTTTCAGGTTGTTTTCCTCTAACCTCTGCCTGTCCAAAGTCAAAGCCTTGGGGAGCTGAAACTCTTGAAAAGGCGTGGATGTTGCCGGTAATGGATTATTGCACTGGGAGAAGTAGGGCAGGCCGGGGCCGTGTTTTTAGAGTGCACGCCGTTCGTCATGTCGCGCACGGGTGCAAAATGGCAGTCGGTTAACTGAAACAATTCACTTTCTGCCTTTTGTATTATTCTGTCTCCCTCTTCCGGGGGTGAGCAATTTGCTGCGAATCCCATCAGAGTTTGCCATGGGTGGAGGAGGAGGAGGAGGAGGAGGGTGGAGGATAGAGGGAGGAGAGGTGGAATAAGGAGCCCGAGGCGGGAGATGGAGGGCGGCAGCAGCAGCAGCAGAGAGAGCAGGGAGTATGCATTCAGATTGGGAATTCGTTTGCCAATCTGAGTCATACTTCAAGAGGTGTAGGGAAGAAGGAAAAGATGAGGCCTCTGATGTGGAATGACATGCTTGATGATGGAGGAAGAGGAGAAAGAGAAGAAGGGAGAACAACCATGAATCATAGAGGGATAGTGAGACCAATGGTTTGCAAAAAGGGAGAGAGATGGGAGCAGAAGATGGACAGGTTTGGGTTGCAGTCCTGCAGGTCAATGCTGCAGTGGAGGCCACAGCAGCTCTGTCTGATGGATCTAAGTCCCCCGGGACTCTACCCGCTTTTCCATCTCTCCATTCTCCCTGCCCCCACCCTAATGATTCATCCACCACCTTCAGCTCATCCCCCCCTCCCCTCC
>OOFC01014123.1:0-10781 GCA_900323345.1 Pseudochromis fuscus
CTGCTACCTGGAGCGACACAACCAGGTAGCAGCATTGTGTACAGAGACATCTGCACTGAGTATGGACTGAAGGTCCCAGGGTCAAGATGGGAGACACCCCAAAGGTGATGGAGAATGAGCGTGCCAAGATCCTGTGGGACTTTCAGATCCAGACAAAGATGGTAATGACCAGTCATCTGGACATAGTGGTGGTGGACAAACAGCAGAGGACTGAGGTAGTGGTAGATGTAGAGATCCTGAGTGACAGCAACATCAAGAAGAAGGAACATGAGGAGCTGGAGAAATACCAAGGTCTCAGAGAGGAGTTAGAGAAGATGTGGGGGTGAAGGTGTCAGTGGTGCCAGTGGTGATCGGGGCACTAGGGGCAGTAACCCCCAAGCTGGGTGGATGCTCCAACAGATACCAGGAGCACCATCTGAGACCTCGGTCCACAAGAGCAAAATCCTAGGAACAGCTAAGATCCTGCACAGAACCCTCAGGCTCCCAGGACTCTGGTAGAGGACCTGAGCTTGAAGAACACACAAGACCACCCGGGAGGGTGAGAGCACAGGCTGTATTTTTTGTCTTTAATATAGATATAGAAATGTGCAGCATCAAGTGCAACCGAACTGGTGCCTATAAAAACCAAACTTCAAATTGCAGTGTGTGTAGATTATGTAACAAAGGAGAAACTATTACACACCACAAAGAAATTGTAACATGAATATTGCAGGTGGTAGAACTGATTGTAACCAGAACAGGACTACTGTACAGTGAGAAACTATAACCAGTGACTATCGTACATGAGAGTGAAACTAACCAGTGACTATTGCAGATGGAGGTTTGACCAGTGAGGACATATCCTTGGACCTACATGTAGGAAATGTGACATGTGTATAAATCACAGTGTTCTTCAGTATCAACCACTCAGATGTTGTCCTGCTTTGTATGTCTCTGTGTTACTCATGTGGGCACATAAAGCTGTTTACACACTAACATCCCTTTAATAGATGAAAGGAAGTCCATGTGATGTAAATCATTAAACTGTAAAGACCAGGTGTGGGATCAGGGTTAGGATCGGGGTCCATCTCCTTCACATGAATGGAAGTCATGTCCTCTGAGGTAATGGAGGGGTGCACAGCAGGAGGTAGAGGACCAGGGCAGATAGTGTGGGAAACAACATGTTGTTGAGATCCAGTGCAAATAGCAACATGATGTCATGTGAGCGGTGCCAGCTGGATGCACAGCTCTCACAGGGACTCATGTCACCTGTCTGGGCACAGTAGCTATTACTGTGTGGTCAGCGAGGTGTGTGTAATGTTTGTTTGCAAGCAGAGGAAAAGAGTCAAATAACATTTAATGATGTGGTAAGTACAGAGGGAGCAGCTGCCTGCCAGCACACAGAGGGCTCTTTGTTTTTATACTCACATCCAACATCACGCTCAGTTTCAAATGCTCATCGTCCTGTTGTTGTGATAGAAATAGTTTGTATGTGCAGAGCATGGAGAGGGTGGGACGTCTCATCATGACATCAGCACAGCTGGACTCCAGGACCAGCAGCTACAGGAAATGGATGTAGACGAGGATGGACCCAGATGTCCCATGTCCACGTGTGGAAGACATTTCTGCTTATTCACATCAAATCTGTCCTCATGCTTCATGTCCTGTGTTGCATGTTAATGTGCTGATCATGGGAACCAGTGGCTCCTGGATGGCAGGTGATCAAAGGCTGTCACACGGGGTTTTCTGCTATTTTTCCTCGACTCTCCACAAACATATTCCTCCTCTAGACTAAGTCCTTTCCAGGGTCTGTGATCCACATTCCTGAACTTCAAACCCAGACTGTTTGTCCTCTCTGGAGCTTTGGTTTATTACTTTAAATACGAGTTGTTTTTGTGTTACCTCAAAGTTAACACTCCTGCCAGAGCGTTTTGTCCAGCCACAGCGCTGTGAATGAACAGGTCATGTGACAGAGGAGGCTGTCTCTGTGAGAAGGTTATTTGATGTGGAATATTTTCACCTCCCACCTCAGCAGAATGGCATTGCTCTGATTTCTTCAGCTACACCCACTGAACTGTTATTTAAGCCCGTTTCTCCTCCCAGGCTTCATCAGTCTGCTGCAGGGAGACAACAACCAGACCAGACAGTGTTACTACTGAGAGGACAGCAGCCTGCAGACAGACATGTCCACGCAAAGTTCAGCCACCTTCTCTGTTCTCCTGCTTGTGATCTCACTGGTGAGTTTTCTTTGAACAAACACACTGTGGATGAACCAGGACAGGATCAGGGTGCTACTTGTGTGAATGTGTGTTTCAGCCTCTGTGTGAGTTAGACTGTAGTCCTGCAGTATCAGCATTATCATTGTTTTCAGCACCACCACACGTACACACACAGTATACTTACATGTCCATGTGTCCTCCTCCTGTGAGCCTGCTCTCCATCTGCTGGGCTGATGCTGACCAGTGGGAAGGAAACAACATGGAAAATGTTGTCTGGCCCGTGTGCTCCAGTCTGATGTTGCCATCTTGTGGCCTTTTGTGTTTGAATGAATATGAATGATACAGGATTTCCAGTCTTTTCAAGAAATGATTTTCTGTGATGTAAGGCTGGTGTGGTCGATGGGAATCATGACCTGGACTAACACGTTCCTGACAGTGAAGTATTCAGGACTGAAAACTGGTCTAATATTCCAGCTTTACTCTTCAAACAGGATCAGGCTCGTGGTAAACTTCAACAAGTGCACCCCTTCATACTGTATGTTTCAGTTTTATGATATACTGTGAAGATTCCTGTGGTTTGCTCTGGCATCAGTCAGTGCTTCTTCTAACATGACTGTTATGTCACATTAAGGCTCCAGGTTTGTTTTCATAAGTGTAGCTCAGGACCGGCTCTGCTACAGCTGCAGAGGAGCCCTGGTCAGAATCAGTTTGTGTAGCATGAGGAGATGCTGCTTGTTCACCAGAACCCAGGAACCAACACAAAACCTCATCTACACAACATCTGCTGTGTGGTGTGGAGCCTCTGTGTGTTAGCTTTAGGTAACAGTTGCAAACAGCAGAGCAGCACTTGTGTTTGCAGTACTGGCTGTGCTGCACCTCTGGTTCATCTCCTCCGACTCCTGAAAACATCTGGCTCTTCAGTGCTTCAGTTCCTGGTTAGTTTTACTGTTCATGTTGACCCTCTGTCTCATCTCATCTGTGTGTTATTAGTTGATCAGTTTTTCCAACACTTGGCTGTTTCTGCTGCGTGAAGGTGAAGATTAAACAAAGTCAGTGAATTTGTGGCTGAAGAATCAACACGATGAACTAAACAGACAAAATGTTGTGGAGCTCAGAGGAGCGTCTGAGTTTCTATGTTTGTATCACTGTGAACATCTTACATCTGGTCTGTGGTTAATACAAAGAGGATGAGGTTCAGCCTCCAGGACCTGAGGGGAAACCTGTTAGAGGTTTATTTTAGTTTCTTCATATTTTGGTTCTTAAACACATTTTATAATTTAGACTTTTTGACACGTGTTTGAATTTTTAGCTCCACAGTGGTAGATGGCAGAACCATTTTAGTGGAGTAAAACTGTGGAGAACACAAGCGAGGTGGTTCTGCTGGTTCTGCTGGTTCTGCTGGTTCTCTGGTCAGTAGTGCAGACACTGAGCTGATGTTCAGGACCAAATCACCACTCAGGGCTCTGGTCTGGGGCCTGCAGACTAAGGAGAGCTGGATGAGGGTGAGAGGTACTCCACAACACTAACAACACCACCTGTCTCTGTCCCTGCTTGTCTTTTGTCTTGTCCTTCTTGTGTCTCTGTGTGGCCGTCTGTGACAGTCCCTGGTAGATCCATCATTCAAAGAGGGACTGATGGTCCTACAGCATGAGGATCTGCTGCTGATGGTTTTTCCCTGGGTTCAGTGGACTCTTTAGTCCTGTTCAGAGAACATGAGAACCCAAGGTCTTCAACCCTTCCTGCAAACTGCATCATCTGAATAGGACTTTGCTTTAAATGGTCAGTGTGTTGCTGTGTCTAAGTTGTGATCAGTAGGAGATGGGATGCAGCTGTGTGTACATCTGGTGAGGACGGTCTACATTGTGGACACAACAGCCTCAGCTGTGGAGTAAATGTGGTTAAAGACTGTGTGTAAGCCTGAGGAGTGATGTCTCCTTGTCCCAGCTTCTCCTTTGCTCACTAACTGATTCATCATCATTTCAAAGTGTGTCTCTGTGCTCCTGGATGTTTTCTTCCTTCTGTGTCCTACTGCTGCTTTGTGTTACCCTGTGGCTTGTGTTTAGTTTCAGACAGTGGCACAGGACTGCTCCCAGCCCTGTGTCTGCCCTGAGGACCCCCCGCCCTGCCCCGTGGGGACCAGCCTGGTGTTGGATGGCTGTGGCTGTTGTAAGGTGTGTGCCAGGCAGCTGGAGGAGCCCTGCTCCCTGCTGGAGCCCTGCGACCACCACAAGGGGCTGTACTGCGACTCCACCCTGCTGAGCGACACTGAGACCGGCATCTGCATGGGTAACAGACTCACCCTGACACATACACTGTCTCTATCCTCTCAATCAAGCAGTGATTTGTTGAGACATGTCACTCAGATGATCAAATACGAAGGCAAACGACTGAAGAGGTTGAAGTGGTGAAGAGGCCACAGAGGCTTCATGTTTACCTCCAGCTCCTTCATGTTGCTGTCCTTTGTGTGTCCAGCTCTCTCTTTAAGTCTGAGTGATGGTGGAAGATGTTTTCCATCTCTCCACAGCTCAGGAGGGTCAGATGTGTGACCTGGGTGGGGTGATATACCGCAACGGGGAGTCCTTCCAGCCCAGCTGTAAGCACCACTGTGTGTGTATGAATGGAGAGATTGGCTGTGTGCCCACATGTGTCACCAAGGTCCGCCTCCCCTCCCCGGACTGCCCGTACCCACAGCGCATCCAGATCCCTGGGAAATGCTGCGAGGAGTGGGTGTGTTACCAGACACCTCAGGACCACCACTACCAGTCAGTCGTGGCAAGTCAGTGTCAGCTGTCACCTTTACTCTGTCACATTTTGAATCCTTTGTTTTGTCCAGAGTCAGGTTTCATCTGCACTTTGATGTTCACATCTGTGCCAAACAACAAAGTATAATCTTGCACCACAATCCTCCTCCTGCAGGAGCCTCTCAGATCCACCCCCTGCCGTCCTCACATCCCTCAGTGTTCAGACAAGTGTCCCCTCCTGGACTGCCAGTAGAGAGTCCCAGAGACAACTGCATAGTGCAGACCACAGAGTGGAGTGAGTGCTCAGCCACCTGTGGGATGGGCGTGTCCTCCCGCATCACCAATGATAACCAGCGCTGCCAGCTGGAGAGGCAGACCCGGATCTGCATGGTCCGGCCCTGCAGCAGCCGACAGGAGAAAGACATCAAGGTCAGTGTTTCCTTTCAGCTTCATCACATTTATCCTGGTGTTAGTAGAACAAAACATCCTGCACACTTGTATCTCATGTGTCCTCTGCACAATGAGAAAACTCAAGAAAGAGTTTTGGTTATTTAATAGGCACAGTTTAGACTTTGAGACTCTTCTAACAGTTAACAGTTAACTCTTAACAGTTTAAAAACCACCTGACACCACTCAGTTCAAGCAGCTGTTTGTGTCTGGTTCAGACCCTCAGCAGGTGAACCTCTAATGTTGTCTGTCTCCATCTTGTTGAGAAGATTCACACTGACAACTTCTCTCTATAAATGTTACAGAAAACATGAGAAACCTAAGTTTTTCAGTTGTAGATCAGATCAATGATGCCTTTGATAATATACACAACCAATCAGATGTTTGGCTCCGCCCTGTAAAACAACCAGGAGGGATGTACTCAGCTTGTTCTCCATGTCTCACTCTGATAACACACACCTCATACCTCTGATGGTCTGGTTACATGATGATGGTAAAAGACACATTCAGCAACATCAGGTTTAAATACACAGTGGTTTGTTAGACGAGTAAGTCCTCCTCATCCTCACCCTGACAGTGAAGGTTTGCTGACCTCCTCTCATGTGTCTGTCTGAGCTGTTGCTGCTACACAATGACAACACAACACAACACACACAAGTCTACTTAAAAACTTCTTTTATCTGTTTAGTTTGTATTTAATTACAGAAAATCTTAAGACATCTGTTGATAAATGATTCAACATGGAAGTAATTTATAATAATAAGTAGGAATGAGTGAGTACAGCACTATCCGTATCTGTATCTGTTTACCCATTCACATGATCTGTATCCATATCTGTACTTGGAGGGGGCGGGGCCTAAACCGGAAGTGGGTGTGGTTTACCTGGAAATTGGGCCAAGTTGTCAGTACATAGGTAGCCGGTTCACAACAACTAGCAAGCTAGCTGCTGTTAACAAACTACTGTTACCCTGTTTCTATCAGTCCATGAAAACATGATTTTTTTCAGCAGATATTCTTGTTACAACATGATTGAGTTAACAAAGCAGTGCTATATTGCTATGTGTGGTATTTATTCAGTTTTGGTAAATCACGACGTCCTTACTGGTCACATATGACGGAGCAGCTCCCTCACTGTAATAATGTTTAAATGGAGGAGTTATCGTGTGCATACAAGTGCTGTTCCTGGTTTTACAGTCTACACTGATCCACAGACAAAACTGTATTTTCATTACTTTACTCTTCTGCTATCACTGCTGTGTTTCCACCGTCGCTTCTGGTGTAGTCGGTGCTGAACCAGCACTGGAACCAGTTCGATGGAAAAGGAGTATCTCCAAGCTGCTGCAATGTCGGTGTAGGGAGGAGGGTGCACTGCGTGTGACTGACCAATCACAGAGCGTGAAGAGTGAAGACCGCAGTTAGTTACCCAATGAGGATTTTCATTTAACACGGATACTGATAATGATAAAAAAAACTTGTGTCCTGCTCTGCCTCGGCAAAAATGCATTATCTGTAACGAGTACTGGTTTGAACCGAGTATCCGTCTCATCCCTAATAATGAGGCTGCATCTGAGAGATATTAGACTGCAAAGAGCTGGGAAGTAATACTATGGCTGAGATGTCTCATGGCAGAGACAGATACATCTAAACTGATCTACCATTATCTGTCACTAATATTCACCCAGTTATTAAGAAGGTTAATGATCCCCAGTCAGTGCAGCACTGAGAACAGCACAGTTACAGAGGAGTGTTCATCATCAACTAACAGTAGATAACTAATAACCTTTGGATGGACACTGTTGTATTACACTGACCATCACTGCAGCTACAACTGATGTGGCTCCTCAGCCACCATGTTGCTCACTGCTTCATGTCTCTGTCCCACAGAAGGGGAAAAAGTGCATTCGAACACCCAGAGCCCAGCAGGGGATTCGCTTCAGGCTGTCGGGCTGCTCCAGTACCAGAGTGTACCGGCCCAAGTTCTGTGGCGTCTGCACCGACACCCGCTGCTGCACGCCTCGCACCACCATCACCGCCGAGGTGGAGTTTCACTGTCCAGAGGGAGACGTCTTCACTAAAAAGATGATGTTCATCAAAACCTGCTCCTGCCACTACGACTGTCCACAAGACAACGACATCTTCCTGGCGTCCAACACTCGGAGGATGACTGGGGACTACGACAGGAGCATGTGACAGGAGAGTGAAGCACAGTCACAGATAAAGACGAGGATTGCACTGTTCTCATGAACCGACACCTTTACCCTCACAGCAAAATACGGCTTCAGAGAGACCACAACATTTTCTTGCTGAATTTGTGTTTTTTATTTTGGGAGAGTTTGAAAGGTGAGCACAGTTGTGTTAAAACGAGCCTCAGCTGAACCTAAATAACTCCAACCTAGCCACGGTTTACAGACATTGGAGTGTGGAGGAGCTTCACACAAAGCACAGTCTCAAACTGGAAACTGGCAGCTACACTTGTTTCTGCTCACAGCTCAGCCAGGAGAGCCAGAAATATTTATTTTTCTTTAGTTACATCTTACTGATAAAATGTAGCACATGCATTTAGTTGGACAGTGCATGGATGAAGAACACATGGCCGATCAATTAGATGTTTCTCTGAGGAAAAACACAGAGATAAAGCCACATGAGAGCAGAGGCTGATGTCCAGCTCAGCAGCTCTGCTCACACAGTGGTCACTGAGATTTAACATGCAGCAGGTGTAGAGGTGCTACCACCTCAACACACAGCCACACAGTGACATGTATCCTCCTGCACACACTCAGCCACATGAGAAGCAGCTCAGTCCTCTGACAGCAGTGAACCTTTGACCTTTATTTAGTTTATTATCATAATATTTCAACAGACACACAGTGATCCTCTGCTCTCACAGATAGACATCCTCATTAACAGCAGTCCAGGATCCAGCTGCTCTCTATCAATGGGTTCAGCATGTGGACTCAGCAGGTACAGCTCCAGTCATAGATGCTCAAATATTCAGAAACTAAACTCTTTTTTTAACACATTTCATTGAAATATCAGCAGATAATGGTATTAATGCTTTATATTTTCAGACATGTTTTCTGTCTTGGTCGTCCAGTGATGTTGTGATGTTGAAGATGACCAGTGATGGAGGAGTAGTGTTCACCTCAAACAGGTTTCCAGATTGATAAGTGATGATGGTCACTCGACACAGACAGCTGGTTTGGTTGGTTATTGATATGTCTGTATGACAGCACAGGTACACCAACCAAACACAGTCACATTATTTATTGAAGGGGACGTCCTGGACACGTCAGACTGAGGGGACAGTTTCTTGACAGCTCCTGAACAAACACAGTGAGGTAGATCTGAGAAAATATGTGGACATGAAATATTTGTATTACATTTATATGTATTACATATTTCTTAAAGCAAGAACAGAATCCTTGGTGTATTTTATATGATAGGATGCATTTAATCTTTTGTGTTGCCGTAGACGTGCCTCCTGGAGGTGGATGCTGACACTGTTCTGTATTATATTTGACATTTAAGACTTTCCATGTAGTACCAGTGTGATGGTCTGAAGACTAATGGAAGAAAGACATCATGTAACATGACTAAGGACTTGTTGTTATTTACTGTATATTTAAAAAGACTGGAAGGTTAGACACGTGTGGCACTTGATGAATGTAGCCTGTGTAAATACCATAATTTATAACTTGTAACTGTGTTACTGCAACACTCTGCTTCATGTTTGAACTGTAACCAGCTGTCACAAGTGACGTGTTGTCTTTTGCACGTTCGCCTCTTTTTCAATAAACAAAGTATATTTTTATAGATCCTCTGGATGTTGGTCTCATTGCTGCAGCTCCAGGCCCATCACTCTGAACAGCTGAGGATGACGCCTCTGCCTCTCGCTGCTCAGCTGCAACAATCCGTTAGTGAATCCAGAGTTTGTGAGTAAGCTGTATGGTTTTATTTTCCTGTGTCACAATGTCAGAAAGGACTTTGATGATTCTGTGACGACTGAAATCACTGTTCAAACTTGTAAAAGTAGGAAAACATAACGAAGAACAAGATTTTAAATATTAGTTTTGTTTTCAGTTTGGTTCAAAATGTTTCCATGCTGTAATTCTAAAAATGAAATAGCTTTGTTTCACTAGATCAGGGGTGTCCAATCCTGGTCCTCGAGGGCCCCTATCCTGCATGTTTTAAATGTTTCCCTCTTCCAACACCTGATTCAAATGATCAGCTCATCATCCAGCTCTGCACAAGCCTGCTAATGATCCTGATCATTTCAATCAGTTGTGTTGGAAGAGGGACACATCTAAAACAGGCAGGATAGCAGCTCTGCAGGACCAGGATTGGACACCCCTGCTCTAGTGAAACAAAGATCTAAAGTTCATATTTCAGCTCCAACAAACCTGCCTCGTTGTGGACCCACTGTCCTTTCATTTGACCAGGATATGTTTCTGCTGAGTGTTTATGCAAAATATGAAATCACTGCAACTCAAAGTACCGTAACTGTCGGGTCAGGAGCACAGCACACAGGCGCCTGCATGTTTTAAATGGTTACAGTAAAACTGATTAACAACAGTTACAACAATTTTACAAAGTTGATAACATTTAACTTTAAAGGAAAAAATGAATGAATGCTAAAACAATGTTTATTTAAACTTAATGTAAATGGGAGGTTAGGACAGTGACAGTCCTGCAGAAAGAAACTCTCCTTCACGTTGGAGCATGTTCTCCTTCAAATGAAATATTAAAATATTTCTTTCAAATTTTTAGGGTGTGTTTCTGTGTCATGTCTGCTAAATAGCAGCTGTACAGAAGATGAGGCAAAGTTGATGTATTCATATTCTCAGGATTTCCACGTCCTGGGATTGTGTGTGATGATGTGAGGACACAAAGTGACGGTGGTGGTGCTGACAGGCTGTAGTACAGTGAAGGGTGGAGGCGCTGCAGCACAGCTTGCTGTGAATGTGGGTGTCAGGTTAGGCCTGATGTTGTTGGTGTGTAGCAGCTCTGCAGCAGCACTGCTCCCCTCAGATGCACTGTGCACAGACTGGATGGCAGCCACAGTATCTACAGAGAGTGGATGAGGACAGTGTGGCTGCCTGCCAGAGTGGTGAGTGTGTTATAGATGCTGCATATTTTGTTCCAGAAAACATCCTACATATTTATTTATTTTCTTGTTTTATACAATGAAATATGCCTCTGCACAATTAATTCTAATGAACTACAAAGTCCTTGCACTCTGCTGTGACTGTGCACGTGACAAATAAACAAATAAAATCTATTCTATTCTATTCTGCATTTGCTGAAGAGGAGCTGACTTCATCCTCACTGATTCTTCACCTCACTTCAGATAAAGCTGTGATGAAATGTTCGTTTAAAGACCAAACACAGACACTAA
>OOFC01014125.1:0-11093 GCA_900323345.1 Pseudochromis fuscus
AACTGCAGTCACTGCTTGAAAGTGGAAATCAGGCATTGAATCAAGTTCATCCATGAGGTACACATATAAAAGTAAAAAACAACATTCACTCATGTATTTCCAAGCACAGACACTGTGACCTTTGGCCCCAGTAACCTGTGACCTCTGTCTCTCATCCTGCCTTAATGTATCTGTACACAGTGAGCAGGATGCCGCTCTGTGCAGCTTTTTCTGTCATTCAATCCATTGGAGAAAGCAGTCAAACCCACACCTGTTTGAGCTTCCACTGGTACAACATAGTCTTACCTACAGACTTCATTAAACTTTTAAAAGAGTCACGAGACTTTGATCTTTAATTCCTGTATTTACATGTTTTTTCTATCTTGTACCGTTTTTGAGTTGTGACAGTTTTAGTTTGAGAGTGTTTTCAGCCGTTTCTCAGCGTTTACAATGGGTGTGTATTGGGGAGCGCTCTCCCGCTCTGAGCAGGTCACGTGACCTAGAGTGCAGAGCGGTGGAGAAGAAAGAGGAAACATTTTTAGAAAAACGCCTGAAAAGTACCTTAAACTTGATCAAACCTCACACATAATATGATTTTCTTGTAGGTTTTTTTGTCTTCTTTAATTCGGCGGGGGTTAGAAAGCTGTCAGACTTATAGTTTAGTCTATGGAGGGCTCAGAGTGACAGGAGTGCCTTTTTTCCCCATTCATTTCTATAGAGCTGAAGTGGAGGACACAGAGGAGCACTCTAACTTTGAAGGCTTATAAAATCCAAACGATTTGAGTAATTAAAAAATAATTTTGGTCAGCACAGTGTCCTCAGTCATCTGTTAACTTTTGAAGCTGCTACCATGTACGCCCTGGGAGGAGATATATTTTTTGCAAAGTGAAATTTTGGCATTAAATTTAAGATTGAAGTACAATTTGTGGAGTTCCTGTTGATTTTAGCCTAGGGGTATTGGCACGTGATTTTTAGGTCTTGATGAGTACTACTATTTGGCTTTTCTCCCGTGTCTCTCTGACATTCTCGTGGGCCGCAGCAGGCGCTTTAATGAGCCTAGGTGGCGCTACAGAGCCCATTTTTGGACTGAGGCGTTTGGTTTTTCCATTGTATCAAATTTTTCACCAGTCCTGATGTGTGTGCCAAATTTGGTGAGTTTTTGAGCAGGTTTAGGGTCAAATTAAGCCTCAAACACCCCTTTTCCACCAAGCGGGATCCAGTGCTAGTTTGGGGCCAGTTCCTGACTTAGCCCCAGTGGCTAAAACTGGGGCTAAATCAGGCCCCACTTCCTTGCTGGGCCAGAGCTCAGCGCCAAGTAAGCAGCAACTACACTAGGAGTTGGGGGAACGCTGGTGGAAACACACAACTAGCAATAGTAGAAGAGTAGAGTAATGAAAATATGGTAGCAAATAACAGCTGGATGTTTTGGCTCTGGATCTCAGTGTAGACTGTAAAACCAAGAACAGCACTTGTATGCACACGATGAGCTCCTCTGTTTTATTACATGCAAGGGTGCTGCTCATATGCAACCAGTTAGGACATTGTGATTTCCCAAAACTGAATAAATACCACACATAGCAATGCAACACTTTGTTAACTCAATCATGTTGTAACTAGAATGTCTGCTGGGGAAAAAAAAAATCATGGACTGATAGTAACAGGGTAACAGTAGTTTGTTAACAGTGGCTAGCTTGCAAGCGGCCGGCTGTTGGGGAACCGGTTACCTATGCAGCGATGGACCTTTAAGGGTGACGCAGTGACGTGGCCCCAACTTGGCTCCTTGCCAATGGAAATGTAAACCGGTTCATAGGAGAAACAGGATCTGAACAAACTAACCACCAGCTCTGGCACCAGCACCAAACTAGCACCCGTTCTTGTTTGGTGGAAAAGGGGTAAAAGAGGTGTAATAAAAACAAAGAAAGAAAGAAAGAAAGAAACACTACAGATACAATTGGACCCTTGCCCCTGGTCTGGGCTCGGGCCCTAATTACACTAAACCTGTGCTAGAATATGCTAACATTTATTTTATCCTAATTGCACATATTTTGTGTGAAGAAAAGTATCATACACATGTCTGATATTGTAAATATACCTCTGAAATTTAACACAGTTAATGAAGCACTGGCTCAGTAATGTCACAGATTGGATCAGTATTTGTTTTTCAGTTTCATAGTTTTTACTGTAGATGATCTTCATTAAACAATAAAATACTTAAAATGAGTTCATGTTAAAAAAAAAAACAACAACTGTAAAATAACCAAATATAATTGGACCAGTTTTCTTTGGTTTTCCACAAACGCATGTGAACTGCAGGAAAACTGTTGCCTCTGTAATAAGAAGGTGATCTTGGTGATCTCTGAGTTTGATATGTTTTTTTTCTTTTTTGTTTAAACTGGAAAAACTTATTTCCAGAAATTTCAGCAACGTATTATCATGTATTTGTTTATTTGTTTTAAAGTGTAGAAGAGCACAGAGGTTACATATGTTACCCTCACAGCACATGATATGCTGGGAATGTGAAAGACATTTAAGTCAGTGAAGACTCACTTTTACATTTCATGAGACCGAACACTTAAGGACTGTAATGTAATGGACTGTAATGCTGCACAGATAAAAACCTCTCAGTTGTTGAACATTGGTTTGGAAATCAGTAAACATAAAAGGTAACCTTGCATTTTTTCCTCTGGGCGTCCTGGGTGTGTTTGTTGCGTGTGCAGGGATCATTCATTCCAGCTGGGCTCTGCTCTGTTTGTATGATAACACACAGGAGCTGTAGCTTCCTCTGAATGTTCTCCTTCATGAGTCTAATGAAAAGTTTTTATAGAAGAAATCAAAGGAGACACCTTCACTGCACACAGCTGCAGCTGCACTTAGACTCACCTTTGAATCTGTGTGTTTAGGTGTAGGCTGCGATTTACACTGATGGTTCAAACCTTTTGTGATTTCTTTCAAGTTAGGATTTTGCTTTTTATTCTGCTTGTTGTTCACACAACTGTGCCCCTCCCACCCTCCTGTTTCCCTCCAGATCCTCCCTGTTAGTTTCTGTCCTGATTGGTGTCATTACTGAAAGCAAATGATACCATTGTTGTCTTCTCTCTGTTATTTTGGCTATTTTGCTGTGTTACTGTTACTGGTCCATACACTTGCAGATAGACACATGGTTCCAAAGCTTGAAATGTAAAGTATGTTTAGGAAGTGCTAATTCGTAAAAAGGTGGATTTTATACTATTTTTTATGATTCTATTTTTTGATTCAATACCTATGCCATAGGATTTTAGATGCTGTCTTCCTGTCTGTGTGTGGTGCCTTTAGGTCATTCCTGTCACAGTGTGACAATTTACTCTATTAATGCACATAGGTCTCACTGGGGCATTATAGACAGTTTTCACAGCAGACATGTTGGATTGTCAGCAGGAAAAACACTGGTGTAACTGATGACATTAAAAAAGTGAGATGAAACTGAGACACTGCTTTTTCTGCTATGACAAGTCACAGTCTGTGCTCTTTATGCTGGGACTGCAGAGACAGAGAGGAGACATTGTAAAGATTCACTTTAGGGTTAACCTAAAGGAGTAAGGTCAGGCTAAGACTGACCTAACTTATCCTTCAACCACCTCTTCATATTAAAATGTAATGACTCATATTATGGGGACAGCTCACTACAGCATGACCACATAACAACATGAACAAAACAAGTTCACACACACGCACACACACATGCACGCACGTGCACTCACACACACACACACACACAAATACATAACTTCGTCCTTTTATAATCACACGGTCCTGCAGTTTACCTGCAGAGTAGAATCCAGTTACTCCAAGATTTGACTTACAAACAGGAGGATCAGATTGATTGAGAGAAAACTTCAGCTTTCATGGTTCTTTCAAATCAGGCTTTAGCATAAAGTGTAATTAAACTGTCCTCCAAATAAAAAAGAAGAAATCCTATAGGTTGTTTGTACAAAGTTGTTACCCATATTTCTGTTTGAGTGTGACAGTAGTCTGTGGTGGCGGTGGTTGTTATGATGAAGTCAGGTGAAGTTATTGAGCCACAGGGCTGTGAGGAGGTCTGGGTGGAGAGGTAGGTTAGAAAAGCATTTCTACATCAAATACTTTTGAGCTTTGCTCATTTTGACCATTATATTTTTTAACCATACCATTCTGTAGCCTGAAACTACATGTTTACTATTTTCACAATGAAAACAAAGGAACTATTTTTCAACCAAAACACAGATATTTTCCTTGCTGTGTTTGTGTCTAATCCTAAATAAACAAAGGCAAAGTTTTATTTGTGGCCAACTGTTGGGACTGAGGGTGTGTTTACACTCAGTTTTAAAATGTGTCTTGAATGAACGCATTACAAGTGGACAGCTACGACACATTTTTGTTTGCATCTCTATTTAACATGTGTCTCCAAACCGTCCTGTCCACTTGTGTTCAGATGTCACTTCAGCAGCATCAGGGCCCGCACACTTTTCATGTAACTCTCCAGAAGAGCACCAGAGTGTAGTGATCTACCACATGTTCATAATCCAGATGAGTCCAGGGAACAAATGTAATCAAACTGCTCCTTACCTGGAGAATGGGAAAAGATGCAGTGACTTTTCAGACCTAACAACAGGTGTGAGTGCTCTGAGACCTAAAGTTACATGGCAGTGGACTTTTCTGTTTGATTTCCACAAGGTTGATTTGAGTTTAATGTTTATATGAATAATGATAAAGTGTGAACTGCAGGAGAAATAAAAAAATCTTGAAACTGATGCATTTGTGGCATGAGCTGGGATGACATAACTCCTCTGTAAGTGTCTCCAGCTGTGCAGCAGCACACTCGTTCATCAGCTCCACCTGGTTGTGTTTACGGGCAGGAAATTGTTACGCCCTCTCACACACTGAGCGCTCTTCTTCTCGGCTGCACAAACAAGCAAGGACCAACGTTAATGTACTTTTTGTACATCTGATATGATGGAAGCATGCTCATCTTAACTGCTACATTGGTTGGATGCGGTGATGATTGCTGAGGGTCAAGCTCTTGATTCCAAGAAGAGGGTCTTACCAAAGCCCATCACTCCCAGCAGACAGAGGCCCTTACCAGGCTCATACCCTTACCCTTGTTCATTCTATACTAGTGATGTCTCTGCCCCAGTCTTAGAGCTCAGCAAAGTACCTTTGCACCAGAATGCTCTCAACAACTCCCCCACTCAGAGGCCAGCTCAGGCTCACAACACCATCAGCCGCTGTACATTGTTCACATACTCACCCTCTTCACACAGACAACAAATGAAAGAGATCGAACCCACCATCCAGAAGTTATTCCCAAGTTTCATTCATAAAGCCCTGACCACATTTAGAAGCATTTGCTGTTGGAGTGTCAGGTAGAAGAGTCAGGATGCACCATTCCTCCTACACAGCACAGATCTCACTGCATGTATCTGAACAGGACTTGTATGTATGCACATCTTGGTGCTTGGTTTCTTTCTTTCTTCATTTACTCTGCTAGCTCACAGGTAAACCTCAGTAACAGCTCCTCAGCCAGAGAAAGGAATGACAGGGTGGAAGAAAACTAGACTACACATCAAATCAGAACCGAAATTAAACAGAAATTTTTGGTCACTTTAACAACCACTCATCCGGTCTGTAAGCTGTTGTGGCACAGCATGGGAAGAAGGAAACAAAGGCAGCATGTTTATAGTCTTAGCTTTGTTGCACTTTGTTGCACTGTAAGTGGTGATGTGGAGAAACATTCATATGTAACACAGGTACAAAGGGCTGTAACCTTTGGCTGCAGGGTTCCCTCCAGGTGTCCTCTGATGGTTTTTTGCCATTCAGTGTGTGTCATGTGTAACACTTTGTGATCACTCTCATGATACTTAGAAAATCTTTAGCCACTGCTGATGGGATCTCAGACATATCTGAGGAGACACCAGCATGTTACCACTGGCTGTGCTGTGAAGCCAGCACTCACTATATACCCACATTCCTCATGCTCTGCAGTCTGGAGTTTAAATGTGTGGTGGTTTCCAAATATGATAATCCTGGAGTCTTTGTACATTTCTTTGCTGTACTGCACCTGCAACTGAATGGATTAATATGTATAAGGAGATACATGATAGTTAAGACAGGTAGGTGGGAAAAAAATGATCCAATGAATTTATATTCAGTCATAGTGAGCATAAGTCAGAGCTGTTAGTGTTTCCTGACCATGGAGCATGGCCAATGTTTTAGGCAGTGAAGCTGAGTGAGGCAATGGCAGTAGTTACACTGCTGCTGAGGTAAAAACTAAAGAGTAACCAGAGTTTCAAAACAGAAGAACATAGCAGCGGGACGAGAACCACTTGGACATGGGTTTCATTGCAGTGAAAAGACTTACAGAAGTGAGTGTGACGCTCTCACCGGGTGATAGGAAAACCTGTGCACAGAACTCTGTGACATCACTGGATGAAAAGTGAGAGGCAGCGCCTTGGTGTGAGGGTGAAATAAACAGTTAAAGTTCATAAACTAGTTCATGGTTTTGACCTATAATTTTCAGTAGGACCTCCTTCTACCCATCTAGTCATTGCCACTTCGTACTGGTTGTTCTAAAGTGATCAGTCTGGTTTAACTCACAATGCTAAACCTCTTTCTTGAGGTCACAGAGTATTAGCTGGATTTTTGTGTTTGCCAAGGCGGTGTAGGTTAAAGTGATTACTGTCATGTAAAATCTGGCGACATTCCAGAAATGAGGTGGACGAAGCCTTTGTCAGCAGCATTCACCTTGCATGTTAAGACCTCATGTTCACATTCCTTTGATGGAGTTGTCCACTCACAGTAAACATCTATGCACACAGCTGCCACTCAGCAGAACCAGTCCTCACTGTGTGAGCTTCAGATGAATCTGCTTCATTTTAGGTTGAACAGAGTAAAACAGCTTTATGATATGTGATGTCCACACTCCTTGCACAATATACCAACAAATCTATTGTGCACGTTTACATATTATTTACTAGCTACTCTCAGAGAGTGTGACTTGCATTTGACGCTGAAACCCTTCAATCGTGCCTCAACTAGAATCTGTCTTCGCTCATGCCAGACATTTTTCTCATTCCCTGCTTGGCTTTCATCTTGTGTCTGCTTTGCTTTCAAACAACTAGTCTCTCATCTGCTTCTCTTTCTAAATCTGTTGCTCTGTACTTGCTGTTGGCCTGATCCTTTCTGTATGAGCTCGTGATATTTGAATCACATCCTCTGAACACCAGGCTTGACATTTCAGGGTTCAGATTCATGTGTTCAGTCTAGCCACTGTAACAGTCCTTCATCTCCATACTGACTGTGTAAAAATTGTCTCAGTTTGTCCAACTGGCACTGTTGAAGACTTCTGATTTCACTACGTAAAAAGAAATCTTTGTTCAGTAATAAGCTGCATGAGTGGGACAAACAATTACAGCAAGTGAAGCCTGATTCAGTGTGTGTTTGGATTGTATGTGAGTCAGTGAGAGTACTTGTCATAGAATGTGAGTAACATACAGTATCTTCTGTAGTAATCCAAGATCTTTTTAATTTCTCCATCTGTCAGCTACCAAACTCTCTGCTGAGGCAGAATCTCTGCAGGAGAAAGTTTCTGTAACAAGTATTAATTGTACCTGTACTGATGCTCAGGTCTCCAGCTACACTGGTTAGAGTGCATTCTTCTGTTGAGTTTAATCTCATCTCAATATGCAAATTAGTTGTGTGAGGCTCCTCAAGCGAAACAACATGTTATAAAATCAATCAATCAATCAATCAATAAATACTGTAACTAGGAAAAATAACCAACTCATATAATGAGTATTTTGTTATAATTATTAGATTTTTTTTATTGTGAAAACTTTCAGGATTATAGAATTAGAGAACTAATATTTCATTTTAATTAGTAACTGGGTCACATTTAAAAAATGTATTTACAGGATGATTCTACCCAACATAAATGGGGTAATAGTCT
The DNA here is from genome assembly GCA_900323345.1 of Pseudochromis fuscus. Taxonomy (NCBI): domain Eukaryota; kingdom Metazoa; phylum Chordata; class Actinopteri; family Pseudochromidae; genus Pseudochromis; species Pseudochromis fuscus. Next base: position 7,940 of record OOFC01014125.1, read on the forward strand.
CAATAAATTTGCACACACAAATCAAGGAACAGCATCTGATATAGAATAGGTAAGTCATGGTCCACAGTAACATTACACTAAGGAAGAAATCGGAGTGCTACTCATCTGTGTGTATCAGTGGATAAATATGTATTATTACAATAACCAGGCCATTACAAAGCATGTTGTCCTGAAGTTCCCAATTCTGTGTTCATGGTGAATGTGCCTGTCTTCTTCACACAAGAAAGTTAAACTCAGTCCATGAAGTCAGACATCTGGAACAAAGGCCTCAGCCTCAGGGGCAAACACAGTGCTGGGTACATACCATCTGATTGTTATGACCTATAAACACTGTGTGTGTCTCAGGCTTTCAAATGTGTTGTGTAATGAACTGTATGACATGAATATGTCACTGGACAAAAAATAAACCTGGGTTTTTGATAGTGTCTTATATTTTCTTCTGGTTGTGTGGCAGTGTGTCTGGGATCAGGAGAACTCCTTCTCTGACTTGTTTGTTTGTAGAAATATAAAGTTCAGCGGAAAAACCTCAAACTGTGACAAACTGTAACTCTGGTTGCAAGCAGTCTGTCAAGCAGTTTGGACTTAAACCTGTCACTGTACCTTTTTTTAGACTTTTTGGTGCTTTGTTGCAGAGTGGTATTGTTCTGTATATGGCTCTGTAAGGCAGCTGTGGTAGATAGTGGAGGGGGTTGCTCACAAATCGTCCTGTTCATGTGTCGACATGTCCCTGACTAACCCTAAATTGATCCTAATGTTAGCACCTTGCACAATGGCTCAGTTTCTCTCTCTGTTGGTGTGTTAATGGCTAAACTGAGAGGAAATATACTTGTGAAGTGCCTTGTAGATCCCAAGATTTGTGGTTCAAACGAAGTGTTTTCCTGTTTGCAGAGCTGGGTACCCAAGATCATCAAGAAGCGAGTGTGTACCACTTTTGTGGAGGACTCTTTCAGGTAATCCCACCTTCTCTGTCTTCATGAAGAAAGAATTTGTAGGAGTCTATATTTCAGGGATGTTTGTTCTGATGATAACACTTCTGGTGTAGCATCTGCACGCTAACGTTACTGAACCTAAGTTGTCATCTTTGGGTCCACAGTTTCTCCATTTCTGACCCTCTGAATTTCTTTTTGGTCTCCTGCTTTGTCTCCACATGCTTCCAAGATTTTTTTTGTTGCTGTGCCCTGTTTATCTACCACAGTACCACCATTATAAGAGAGCAGCTTTAATTGGCTACAGGTTTTTTCTTTAAGGTAATATAGTAGTTTAATTGCGATTACAGCAGGATATAATGCACAGTGGATCACCTTGACTTAACCACTATTTATGTACTTTATTTCCAAAGGTCTTTAATGTTTTAAATTAGTACAGGATAAACTGACAAGGAATGGCTGTACCCAATATATATGCCAGTATGCAGCTATAAAGTACAAACTGTCTCATTGCAACCAATACCTGTAAATTAGATTTCTGAGACACTGCAGAATAACAAGTCTGTGTGGGGTTGTTGGCTCATGTGGTGTGTTGCAGTAATGGAGCACTGTGTCAGTGTGGTGGGGTGCGGGACGCACATGGTTCTGTGGCCACGGGGGACTTCTTCGGGGCCGCTATCGTCACCCAGTGGGACAGCAGGCAGCACTCGTCTGAGTCTCCCACGGATGCATATGGAGAGCTGGAATTTGCTGGTGCTGGACGCAAACACAGCAATGTAAGTGGCACTGCTGCTCACACACACACACACGCACACACACACACACGCACACACAAAACCAGTGCTTCCTGCTGAGAAAGTGGTGTCCCACGTTAAGTTTTGTTCCCAGGACTCAGTTGGTTGGAGGTCATGTGGTCAGATTTAAAATGTGTCCTTTAAAAGAAAAGAGAGATTCTCTGGTGGGGTTAGATCACATAATCTAGTCCTCCTCAGTATGTGATCTTCAAAACCTTTAGTAGGATTGGAAAACCTGTGATCCATAAAATCAGGATTATTCTGATCCTAGAAGCCCGCACTTCAAGTGACTTCATGCTGTCTGTTCTACCTGTTGTTCTTTATATCCACTGATCAGCCATAAACTGCAGTGAACACTGATGATCTGGGTCCTCCTGCTCCTGTCTGTTTGCGATGTATCAGGCAGCAAGTGAACATTCAGTCATTGAAGCTGATGTTGGAAGCAGGAATATGAGCAGTGTGAGGATGTGTGAGACTTTGACAAGATCCATATTGTGGAGAGGTTTAATGTCTGATCCTCTAGAGGTAGCATCAGCTGGAGGGGCATGGAGGCTCCATGGATACAAGTAACACCATCACAGACATGGGTGTAGGTTTGATTTTGACATTGGTGGGGACATATTACTAAATAAAAGAAGAAAAAGAAGATCCTTCATTCATACCACACCGGGGATTTTTTAAATGATTTTATTTATAAATCTGTCACAACACACTCTGGGCCCAAACTCACGATTTTACCAGTCAAAGAGTCATGCTCTACCAACTGAGCTAGCTGGGCTGGGAACAAAAGCATCCCCCTTGCATTCATGTAAATGTTCATAAATAAATAGACACAAGCACATGGACCTCTGTAGGTCTGTCGCGGTTCAAACCATGGTCCAAACCGACAAAAGGTTGGTATGGACATTTCAGCCATCGTTCGAGATTGGTATGGACACGTCCATACGGTGCTAGTTCACAACCACAGCACAGGAGGTCTCCTCCGCAAACCAGCTTATCACACCATCACGTTATAATGTGATAATGATCATTTTTTGATCCGTGGCAGTTCAGTGCTTACATCATTTCCTTATATGTTCAGGACATACAGAATAATCGAAAAGACAATTCTCTCTCTCTCACACACAGAATATACACAATAAAGATCTAAATGAACAAAATTTAAGGGAATAAAACAGAAACAATATAGTAAATACATAAAATCAGTAAGATGCAGTGAGGTGCAAGACAAACTGTCAAGCTAGAGTCCTTGTGTCTGTTTGTGCAGGTGAGGTAGAATCCCTGTGTGATGGGCGGGTGATTGTCCGGGAGTGGGTGGGTGGGGGGTAGGCAGAGTTCAGCACCCTGACAGCCTGGTGGACGAAGCTCCTCAACAGTCTGGAGGGTCTGGTACCTTTTCCCTAATGGAAGGAGACTGAGGAGGGGGTGTCGGGG
>OOFC01014127.1:0-17791 GCA_900323345.1 Pseudochromis fuscus
CCCGAGCAGCTTTCTACGCTGCAGAGATGGCTGCTGCGCTGGGCTACCTCCATTCTCTCAACATTGTTTACAGGTGTGTAGACACATATATACATGCATACATACATACACAGATTTAGATCCAGCCTCACTCTTGGAAGCTTTTCTTGGCTCGGCGCTTGCTTTCCTTGTTCAGGTTTGATTTAAGTGGGCTCCTCTTGTTTAATTTATTTATGCAGAGAAAGTGTTCAAATCCAGCATGTTCTTCAACACCACATTAAAAAATGAAAATGAAAGGAAAGTTGTGTGAAACCAGAGGAAACTCAAATAAAAGCAGGTTAGGTTTTTGGACTAATCCAACATTTTTGTCCCATGTGTTTCTGTGCAGAGACCTCAAACCAGAGAACATCCTGCTGGACAGCGAGGGTCATGTGATGCTGACTGACTTCGGGCTTTGTAAGGAAGGTGTGGCAGTAGGTGAGATCATGCACACCTTCTGTGGGACTCCAGAGTACCTCGCCCCAGAGGTGCTACAAGGCCACCCATACAGCCCAGCTGTGGACTGGTGGGGGCTTGGCACTGTGCTTTTTGAGATGATCTGTGGACTGGTGAGTGTAGGTTAAATAATCTTGTACCTTTTCATAAGCTAACCTTCAACTTCTGCATTTTCAAATTACTTTACATCCCTGTTCTTTCTCTCACTCTCTCTCAGCCTCCATTTTATAGCCACAGCAAAGCAAAGATGTTTGAGAACATCCTTCACGCTCCTCTGCAGATGCGCAGTGGGATGTCAGAAGCCGCCTGCTCGCTGTTAGAGAAACTGTTGGAAAGAGACGTCTCCAAGCGCTTAGGAGAGAGTCGTGACATTGTAAGTACACAATGAGGAGAGTGTGAAAATAAAACTCTATAAACACAGAGCCACTGATTCTGTTGGATTTCTAGGAGGAGCTGCAGGAACATCCATTCTTTGCCTCCATCAACTGGGATGACCTTGTGGCCAGGAAGGTTAGACCCCCATTCATCCCCAAAGTGGTACGATTGAATCAGAAATTAGTCCAGAGCACTATATATATGTTTAAAATAAAGTCACGGTGTACCTGAGTGTAACCTGACTCCTCTCTCTTTGGCAGACTGGTCCGTGTGATGTCAGTTACATCGACCCTGAGTTCACGCTTCAACCTGTACCTGCCTCTGTGAACGACAGGTGCCAGGCAGCCGGCGCCAGCGAGGCCTTCCCAGGATTCTCCTTCATGAACCCAGCAGAGTATGTGGCAGCAGAGCCAGTTTCATAACGAGGATGAATCCTCTGGGAGCATGTTTGCTCAAATATTTACTTTTTATGCCATAAATTATTAAATGAAAATCTATTTTTAAACACTTGAGCCAAAGATTCTTACACTAACACTGCGAAGCACAGCGTGTTCCATTGGTTACATATTACTAAATGATCATATATTTTTAGTTTATTATTGTTATTTCAGTATCACATCACGATATGGAATAGGCTGGTCACTATTTCAAGTTCTCATTACTTTAATGTCTCGCATGAAACAATAAACACTCATTCATTTTTTAACACTTTGCATTTATATTTTAAAATGTGTATTGCACTATTCCCATTCTTTTATTACTTTCATAGTGTCCAAAGGTACTGAGAATACTTCATTTGCTGCCTTAGTGACAGAGCATTGTGCAATCCAAAGTAAAAAATACAGTAAGCATCTCCTGGTGGCATTTACATAAACACAACAGAATGCCAGTGTTTAGGCAAACCTTAAACAGAAATTAGACCCAGCTCTGTCTCCGTCTGTGAGGAGTCTTTTTTTAGCGATGAACAGAAAAAGCCCATCGCTGTGGAGAAACTAATGGGTGTCTCGAGGAAGAGAGCATCTGCTCTGATCCTTTCTACCTCACTTCACAAGATTGTTTATGAAACAGTTTATACACAGTGTTGCTTTCGGTTTGTCAGTAGATGCTGAAGGAGGCGTAGCTCTGTTCACTCTGGCATGTGAAGTAGGCTATCAGCTGACCATTGCAAATCATCAGAAACAAGCCGCTACCTGCAGAACAGTGAAAATGTATAAAGCATTAAAAAAAATGAACTGATCTCACAGAAAAGTTGCCAGTGATGTTTGTCTTACCTAAAGCCAGCCACCACTGCCACACCAGGGGAAACTCCAGCATCACTGCAACATGGAAAAAAGGTGCCATGCATTATACAACACATTTGGTGACTTAAGTGTGTACAGGTACTGTTGTGAATACTTACCCAGACTGGTGATCAGTACGTGCAGAAGTGTGACAGTGAGAGCATAGTCCCAAACCCGCCTCCTCACCACTGCAGCAAACAAGAGGCCGCTACAAAAGTAGGTGAGCTCCAAGGACAGGAGGTTCACTGAGGGAGAAAATACATTATCAGTACAAAGTCCACACTCACTGTTGATCATGCTGGATGCATTAAGTGTTCTTACCCAAGTATTTGGAGTTGGATTCAGCAGGTTCGGTCTTAAAGTCAAATGGAATCAGCCCGTCAAAGTGATCCAACCTAAATAAGGGAAAAATAGCAGTGTTACGTCTGCATGTATCTCAGCTCTTTTGATGGAGGAAAAGTATTATCAACACTTGTGTAAGAGGACTAAAGCTGTCTCTTCTGCAAACACCAGAGCTGTTTTTAGATCTTTTGGATTAAGTCAAACATTGCTGCAAAGGTGGATCTGAGGTCAGGTTAACCCACTGTGGAGCTCCTGGGGCAGACATTAGCTGTGTGTATTGCACCTGTTACCTTCAAACGACTATTAACTACAAACTGCAGATTACACGTGGCATTACACATTTTTATTTCACAATGTAAGAACATTAATAAAAGTTCCTATAAAGTACTTTTTGAAGTGAGGTGCAGGGTACTTGTCACCTTGCCACACAAGGCAGTGGCAGCCCTAAAGAACCTGGAGCCTTTGCCCAGCAGTGGATCTGAGCACAGTGGCTCACCTTGAATGGTTGTAATAATCATCATCATAATGTGCTTGCAATCAATTCACTCCGTTGCCGTGTGAAATTTAGCTTAGCACATCCGTTTGCATTCTTTGTGCCTGTGCGCATGCGTGTAAGTGGACGCTCACCTGAAGGCACCGAAGCACACACTCCCAATCATATAGAAAAGAGAGTAAAATATGAGCAGACACGTGAGCAGATTGGAGAGCACGGTCTGCGGGATGGAGACAGAGAAGGAGGGTCATTATTTTCACGATCTGTCCTCACTAGATGAACAGTAACACCAACCTGAAGCTCAGCCTGCAGTCCTACTGTGTTATAGGCTGCCAGGCTGCAGTGGGAGGGATGTGCGCTGTAGGTAAGCAGCAGACAGACAGCGACTCTTATCTGCTGCAACCTGACCTGCTGCTGCTGCTGGATTATAATAAGTGAGAAACTGTGAATGTGTAAACTGCCACAGCCGTAACACAGACAGCTGATTATTCAATTTGCTCGCACATCATTCCCACTGTCGATCCAGGCTGACTGACTGACTGACAGTTCACAGAGATGCCTGACACATACTGGTGGTGACTAATCTTGGACACATCATCTCGCCCTCTTACCTTCGAGTCGACCCCTTTGCCTTTGAATGCCATCTCATGGTTTTCACTGGATGTTATATTCCCAGTAATAATAATGCAGCCTGCAGCCTGCAGCAGCAGCACGACCCCGCTAATCCCCAAACACAACCCGGACTCCTTCTGCCATCTAGCGACAAAACGCAGGACGCGGAGCAGCGCCGCCGCTTTCACAGCCGAGCTGAACTCATTTCACCTCGTTTCTGGGCGGCCTTTGTTGACTGGAAAGAAAAACACTTCTCCCAATATGTGCCTGATCATCAACGTATCAAGTTACTGTCACTGATGTTTATTCTCATATTTAAAATCCTGTCTCTTTTTTGGAGAAACAGCCCATATCTGTAGCCTGGATCACACAGGAGAAAGACGCCCAATGTGGGAGGGATTGAACACTGCAGGTTAGCTGGTGGTGAATCGGTTTAATATCAGCATTCGCATCCAACAAATTCTTCCAATTAATTATTAAAAGTCCTCCTGATGAGGAATAAGTACCACAGGTGGTAAATAAATTACAATAGGCTGTCACATTAAGAGCATAAATGCGTCCAGCAGTGTGGAAGTGGCATGTAACGTGATGGCACACTGGATTCTTAATTGTTGAATTTCTGCCTTAGAGTGATGTTTTTATTGCATTAAATGTAGTGATATATGAAGGTTGGACTGGGTTGAACTCAGTGGGTGATTCACAGGTTGTGACAGACCTCGCACACACACCGGCCGACATAACTGCAGATGTGTTTATGAGCATAAAACCCACTCCATGCTCATATTGTAACACTGTATTCAGTTCAGAAAAATGTCACTTCAGGTCATTTTCCACAGGCCCGAGCATTTAATCCTGCAGTGAGCACCGGTGTGTGCAGACTGGCGGTCTGTGCTCTGTGCTCGGAATGTGTCTGCACAACTAGATATGTAAAGATATTTAACAGTGTTGCAAACAGGCATGTCTGAGCTCAGGGGGACACCACCGCTCCTCATCGGTAATGGAGACACTGCGGTCCCTGCGCTCCACTGATACACACTCGTACTTCTCCGGGGACTCACTTCTCGGGCTGCTCGGAGCAAACGGGGAAACACGAGCCCCAACCCAGCGGGTACTATTTGTTATATCGGCAGCGAGCTGAGTTTTTTGGGGCGTGTTGTGAGCGAACACAGGCCTGGTATTGACCACCGATACTGAACTGAACTTTTCCGAGACCCAAAGTTGTCAGGCAGCGCATCTTACACGCATGCGCATTATTCTATCCAGCTCTAAATAAGAGTTAAAACAGAAACGAGGTGAGTTCCACAATTTCTAAACAATACGGCCGTTAATACTCATTTATTGCCATTAACAGAAGCAAAATTTGAAAAACCGGCCTTCGTTTTGCTCATTAGCGTTAGTTCCCATTATTTCCACTCTGATTTAAAACGGCGAGAATAAATCGTTTTTTTCAAGTTTCTATTGAAGAAATTAAATCAAGCAACAATGTTGAAGCTCGTAACAGTGGCGAGGTGTTATTGCGAGTGTGTGTCATGTTCTGCGAGATATCGGCGTTTTGCAAATGCGTTTTCCTATTGTTATTAACCGGGAAACTTATTTATTACAGATTGTCCTTAGCTGGCTGCATCCAGTCACAATGCTACAGCTAGCAGCCCTCAGTACATCTGAACGGAGCGGAGCTAGCTGGCTGTTAGCTTCATGTCAGCGCTAGCTAGCACCCTGGGCTGACATTCCGTGACAAGGGGAAAGTGAAGAAAAACGAGCAGAGTGAATGAAAACACTCAGTCAGGAAATTACACAGCAAGCGTCGGCTTTTGTTCGACGCGTAGCGGCTTTGCACGATTTGTTTAAATCGCTAACTTGAGTAATTAACATAGTTTAAACGTGTTGGTGGCCTCTTCCTATGCTCCGCCATTTTGTATAAGACGAATGCTAATCATGGGCGCTCTTACATACACTTTATTTATGGCAGGGATAAAACTGAGCTTTTAAGTGCAAAGTCAAACTTAATCAACACCCACCAGCTCCGACTGTTGTTTACTTTTCACATGGTTGTGCTCGCGGTGCAAACAGAAAATATAACCTTAATTCAGTGTTGAACATGCGTCAGGACTAAAACGCTATATCGTAATATTAGACGGATTAAAACGCTTTTAAGTTTTGCCAGTCAGCGCAGAAAACAGTGTTCTCCCTAAAATTGGTAAACAAATTACCCTCTCACTTGCTCATGACCAGGCAAACAGTCGGTTTTAAGAGATACTGTTAAAACAAGGAAAAGATGGACTTGTGTGGTAAACTTAAAGTTGAGACACCTTTCCCCATGTTTGTCAATGATCTGGATGAAGGTTCACCCTAATGAGGCCGTTTGTGCACGAATTTCTGTGTTGGTTGGCCGGCAAAACAATATTATTATTGACTGTTTTGTCTGAAATCGAAGTGCATGGTGTATCCTGCAAGCCAGCACACAGTCTCCATCTAGCGGTGATGCTGCGTAACGCTGTTTACAAGTGCAGGTACAAACTGCATCTGTAATTTGAATCAGTTTGTAGATAAAAAAAACACAGAGGAGGGCTGCCTCACTGTGATAATTACGCACAGTCGACACAATAGGCAAACCAACTGCGTGATAATAAAAGTCAGAGGTGTGGATCGAGCCTTTTTATTCTTCCTGTGCATTTTATTTTTGGACAGTGTTCCTGTGTGAGTGCAGGGCGATGTCTTTCATGTGACTGCTGTGTGTGTGCAGGTTGGTCATTTCAGCGGAGTGGGAATGACTGACACTCCACCCAGTGATGGCCCCTCCCAGGGAGCTGAGTTTGACATGATGGGTGCTTTGGACTGGAAGGACGGTATTGCCACGCTGCCCGGCAGTGATATCAGGGTACTGGAAAGATGTGTTTTTGTTTTCTGTTCAGGATCTTTTTCTCTTTTTTTTAATTGGGCAAATGTGTGTTTACAAAAGAGAGGAGGTGTTTCAAGCAAGCAGAGGACCACCCTGCCTGAAATGAAACTTTATCAAAAGCAGCAGCATTAACCTTCAGGGGATGAAAGAAAGAGAGTTTTTTTGCACTGGGTATGGTGTTAATTAGGCCCAGGATCATGATGACACACTGCCGTGGCTCAACAGTTTCCTGGGACAAACCCTGATGACCCTATGTGTTTTTTTTCCTGTTTGTTTCAGTTCCGCATGACAGAGTTTGGGACTCTTGAGATTGTCACAGACCTAGAGGTCAAAGGGCAAGGGGCAGAGCCTAACTCTGGGACCTTGGACCCAGCACAGTCTCACACTCCCACCCCTCCACCAGAGGGCCAATCACAGACCGGCACAGCCAAAGCTCCAGCCAATCAGAGTAAGCCAGGGTCATCACAAGCTAAAGGTATGAGTGCATGTGTTAAACATTGTTATTATAAAGAATTGCAGTGGTTTCTATTTATACACTACCTGTGTTTTGTACAGCAGACATCCTCAGTTTCACCTTTTCTTTCTCCTCTGCCTTCCAGCTCCTGGTCCTGTACTTTTGTCTTTAGAGGAGGGCCCCAGCATGGAGGGCCCCAGTGTGGAGGTTGGTCCCAGTGTTGAAGTTGGCTCCAGTGCTGACCCGGGTCCAAATGGGGAGCTGTCAAGGTGCCGGGCCTGTGGTGGACGTGTTCCCGGGGGGGCCCTCCTGCAGGGAAAGTTCTGCAGCTCTGTTTGTGCACAGCCCTCCAGTGGCAGGTAAGATCTTCTCCAATACTTCTTTGTTGCCCTTTAGATCGTTCTGATGTGTTGTTTCATCATAGACCAAATCTTTTTGTTTTAAAGATCATCTCCAGGTGAAGCCCGGGAGAGTCAGGCAGTAGAGGGAGAGAGACTTGGCAAACGTGTGCGCAAAAAGAGGAAGATCTACATGGATTCTGGTGATGAAGAGGAAGACAACCAAGAGGAGCCAGAGGTGAGGAGCTGCTCAGGTGGTTAGCACTGAATAGGTAAAAAGATAGTGCTGAGTATTAACATCTTCTGTTCTTTTCTTTTTCTTAAGGAAAAAGCTAAAACTACCAAAGGCAGGAGAGGAGCCAAAATTGCCAAACTGGGTATGTTAGTCCGCTGCTGCTTTTAAGTGCGACAGGGATGGAGAAATGTTTAGCTGGGCTCTAAATATTATTAAAATCTTTTATTGTCTAACTCAGCTACTCCTAAAAACAACATTTGTGTTTTAGATTCAGTGTTGCATGTGAACAATGGTGCAGTTTATTGTTGTTACTGTACTGTCACAGGTGTATGATTGGAGATTATTTGTTAGATTTTCTAATCTGCAAATTAACATACTTTCTAATTTATAAAATTTAGAGGCACCTGGAGTGTAAGTTTGATCAAAGGCTAGATTCAATGAGAGTTTGGAAACTAAAAAAAAAAAGTTATGGGCCTCATTTCACATGTCCCTGAACTAAACAAACCTTTTCTCATGTGTGAACTTTAATATAAAAAACTGTCATGAATAGTGAGCTGGTGTGATTGAAACGGTTCATGAACCTGGTGGTAGATGTATACTTGTAGTTTCTCTAACAGCCAACTCATAGAGATTATCATGCACCAAGTACAGCACAGTACATGTGATTGTGTGTTTCCTGACCATCAGTGGCGGCCCCAGCCAATAAGAAACGGGCATGGAGCTGGCCTGCTTACCTCGAAGAGGAGAGAGCCATTGCTGTTCCAGTTAAACTGTTCAAAGAGGTACGAACCCTCGTGCACCTGCCACTTTACATTTTTAAATTACCAATAAAGTTTAAACTGATAGTTGTGTTTACTTGAACTGTGCTGTGATGTGTGTTTGTCTTGCAGCACCAGTCATTCCCTCAAAGCAGGAACAGTTTTAAGGTTGGGATGAAGCTGGAGGGTCTTGACCCATCACACCCGTCTCTGTTCTGTGTGCTCAGTGTTGCAGAGGTACGACTGCTCATGTTTGTTTGTAGCTTTTTTTCACCAAGATGGACATTGCCATATAGATCTTATTCTATACTAAAGAATAACACACACATGCTCGCTGTGTCTTTGCTCTGCAGATTCAAGGTTACAGGGTCAGGCTCCACTTTGATGGTTACCCAGAATGCTACGACTTCTGGGCCAACGCTGACTCCTGGGATCTGAAACCGGCGGGGTGGTGTGAGAAGAATGGACACAAGTTATTGTTGCCTAAAGGTCGGCACAGACACACTGTTCATTCACCAGTAAACCTAAAACTGGAGATTAAACACTGGAGTAAAGATTGGCCACACATCCTGATCAGGTTTGTCTGGTTGTAGGTTGTAAGGATGGAGAATTCAATTGGAGCATGTATGTGAAGAACTGCAGGGGTCAGCTGGCCCCAAAACACCTTTTCAAGAGCCTCAACACAGTGAGTGAAACACACTATTCTCTGATAGCTCTTTAATTCTGAGATTTTTTTTTAAGCTGTCGGATAATTCTGTGTTTATTTTTTCAGTCTGTGACTCCGTCTGGATTCAGAGCAGGGATGAAACTGGAGGCGGTCAACAGGAAGAACCCTTTGTTGATCTGCGTAGCAACAATTGCTGCAGTTGTTGACAACCGCCTGCTCATTCATTTTGACAACTGGGATGATACGTATGATTATTGGTAAGATTTAAACTCAAACCAAACATTTTCCCCACTTTGCCTTGAATGCTGCTGAAACTTTTTAAATTTTTTATTTATTTTTTTGTCAAGGTGTGATGCAAGCAGTCCATACATCCATCCTGTGGGGTACTGTGAAGAGGTGGAGCTAACTCTGACCACTCCAGCTGGTAAGATACACACCCAGACACATGAGGCTCAGTGGAAATCATATGAATCGACTACTGCAGGGTTCAACAGTTAATAGGATGTAACATTATCAGATACAGATCCAATACAGATGGTGAATCTGCTGATAAAGTTATTGTAGTGCTGTAGAGTCATTTCTTTCTGTAAAACATATTGTTTCTACAAAGAACAACAAAAATATTTTTAGGTAAATATCTTTAGGCAGAGTACATTAAAGGTTCTTACACGCCGTGACCTCCTGTGGATGCCCAGATTGTTACTAGTTTTTAAATCCACGGGAGCCTGGTGTCACAAGACTGTAAAAGTGATTGTGTTTACATGTAATCTGTCTGCAGCCACTGATGCATCCACTAAGTGTTCATTTCCCCTCTTTAGAATATAAGGAACCCAAGAGTTTCTCGTGGGAGAAATACCTCGAAGAGACAGGGACACAAGCTGCTCCTGCACGAGCTTTCAAACCGGTACATTATATTTCACACATGTAGTAATAATAATACTCTATGCACTACAGTAGTCAGAAAAAACTCATGTTTTATTATTTTTTTTGTTATCCTCTGTTTTCAGCGACCTCCACATGGGTTCCAGATTGGGATGAAAGTGGAAGCCGTTGATAAGAGGAACCCCATGCTCATCCGTGTTGCTTCCATAGCAGACACAGAGGACCACCGACTGAAGGTGCGAGATGTCTCCTCGTCAGGATGCTGTCTCTCTCACACTGTGCTCAGCTTGTGCTTAATTTAATTTGCTGTTGCCACCCCCACCACCCCCCACCTTGTTCTCTTGTAGGTCCACTTCGACGGCTGGAGTTCAGAGTATGATTACTGGGTGGAGACAGACTGCCCAGACCTGCACCCTGTGGGGTGGTGTCAGAAAACTGGACACCCACTACAATACCCAAATGGTGAGAAAGACTTTTTTTTTTTTTTACTCTCACACATTGTCCCCATCTGTCCTGGCTGGTATTCAGGTTGAGGTTGTAATTACAACACATGAGTCAGCAGACTGTGCTTCTGCCTTCATTTAACTTGTGGATATGTTGTGTTGAGAGGAGTTTATAATGAATTCAGAACGGTCTTGCATTCGTTTGCAGAGTTTTATTAACACTCCCTTGCGTGTGTATATTTCAGGCTCCAGTGATTTATTGACCGCCCCAGGACAAGGATGTCCTACCCCAGGATGCAACGGGGTTGGACACATCAGAGGACCTCGCTATGGGACCCACTACACGTTAGTAGCACACACTTTAGTTTTGTGCCGTCCAAGTCTTCCTGTGTTCTTAGTCTTTTACATATTACTTCTCCAGTTTCCTTTCAAATGGGATAAATGTTTTCCAGATTCCTTTTCCTGTTTGTGTCATATTTTTATTTCCATGTGCTCCATAGTTTACATTAATTATTTGAGTAAATTTAACTGTTGTTCTGTTGCAGTAGTGTTTTAAAATACCATCCATGCATCCCTTTTAACACTGAATCATCCTTCTTTTTATTTTTGAATTTAAATTTGTATATTTGGTGTATCCTATAGCTCCAGATCTTGCAGTGCTCATTTTTAGACCATTCAAGTTTTGTGTCTTACAGTTTTATCAAGGCTTAATAACTGTGAATGTAATAAATAGAGGAGAGAAGTCTCAGTGTTCTCGCATTTCATTTATACTTGTGTGGGTTTCCAGTAGTCGAAATGTGTTGCGTGTGTGTGTTTATGTGTGAGTCTGGGTAATATTAGCCTCTGTCGTTCCTATTTGTTTAATTGTGTAATACTGAACTTCTGTCTCATTCATGGTTTCAAATGGCCGTCAGTCTGAGGCCAGAGTTCAACGTGTGTGTCTGTGTGTGTGTGCAGGCAGGTGAGCTGTCCGTACTCAGAGATGAATCTGAACAAGGAGGGTTTGCTGCCGGACCGTCTCAGCGGAGAGCGACCTCTCGCCCTCAGTGGACCTCATCCTCGCGGGCGACGCCCCGACCCACATGCAAACATTACGACACAGACCTCCTCCTCAACACCGGAGCAGCCCGAAGGAGCCGAGGACTCCCAGAACAGGTTCGCTGCCGAGCACACACGAGGCCGTCGGTCTGCAAAAACAACACAGACACGTTTTTAAAGCTCAACAAAAAAAAAAAAAAAATCATATCTTGTAACTCAGTGGTTTGTACCTGAGTGACGATTATCTGTGTTGCTAGGAAACCGGTGACAGCGGAAGCTGAGCGTTCAGGACGCAACAGCCAGCCGGAGCCACTGGGTGGAGCCAGTGAGCAAAGCCACAATGGAACGAGGCCTAAACGGTACCTGTCAGTCAGGATGCCCTCACATCGAGCTGTGCTGAGGATGAGGTGTCAGAGAGAAACATTTATCTTGTTTGTTTTATGCAGGACGGCTCCAGTTCCCAAATACCTGAAAATGCACTATGTCAAAGAGGAGATTGGTGATAGTAAAGGTGAGTGGGGAGGAAGTGTAAAATGCTGTATAATGCATGCACATCGCACCTTACTCCCACTGACTGCTGCGTCTCCTCCCCAGCGTCTCCAGATGCCATCTCTCTCCAGCAGGCCCTCCACGAATCCGTGTTCTCCCCCGGCATCTCCGCCTCTCCTCCCCACCGGGTGGCTCTTTGCTGGGACAAACACTGCCAGCTGCTGCCTGAGGTCCTGGGGCTGACTGCCAAGAGAGTGGCCACTTGGAGCGCCGAGGAGGTCAGACATACTTACACACTCACACTCTGTCAACACATGAAAAGCAGACATACTCCTCTTTCACTCATCCACATGAAGGCAACTAGTTGTTCACAGAAACTGCAACTGTGCATGAATATTCAGGGAGAGCTTCTTCTGGTTGGTACAATGAAGTGGTGCCTTCTTTCTGATTGTCAGGTTAACAACTGAGCTGCAACAAAGGCGTGCACGACACTTTGATCAGTAGATTAACATCTATTGATCAACCTCATGAGTTTGGCTGCGTATCTGTAGCTGATTGAACAAATGCTGTTTGTCTTTGTTCATCAGGTGGCCGGCTTTGTTAAAGGACTCCCAGGATGTAAAGAACACGCTGCTACTTTTAAAACAGAGGTAAGGACTTCAGTCGAGTCACAGCAAGTCTTTAGATCCTCAACTGTTTTCATTATTCATCAGCTTTAAGTGCGAGTCTGTGTTTATTCTCTGACTGCAGTCAAATACCTCGGTTTGTTATAGAAGTTGTGTTTGTCAGGAAGCTCTCACTCATTTCCTGTGAAGTGATGAGTGAGAGGAATTTACATTTGAGAACATCTGAAGAAAACATGGACAGCTTTTTGTTTTTCTGTGCAGTGCATGGGTGCTACAACTGGAAATAATACACACAGGTGGCAGCAGTGAATCAGCTCTGACTTAATCAAGTTGATATTTATGTATATTTATGTATTGCCACCAGCTGTTTGTGGTCTTCAGACTTCTTGTCAGTGTGTTTGCTGCGTTGCTAATATTATGCGCTTTCCAGTATTTTCATAAAAATCGCAGTGCATCACATTCAGTACCTGAAAAATTAGCTTTTTTTTTTTTTTTTTTAAACAGACATTTTAAGGATGCAGTGTCTAGAACGTTGCTCCATATCTGCCAGAATATGCAGAAATAAGCATGTGTTTGCCATTTCAGGTTTGAAGGTGACGAGTCATCATTATGCCTACAACCTGTTTACACTACCCCCAAACTACAAAATTAAGATTGTTAAAATGAATTGCAAAGCTTCGGTTAAAAAGCCAAATTGTGTTAAAGAACTTGTTCAGTTCAAACTCTTATCTTATCTTTTAAACGATAAATTTTTCCTCTTCAGCAAATAGATGGCGAGGCCTTCCTGCTGCTCACCCAAGCAGACATCGTCAAGATCCTGTCAATCAAGTTAGGACCGGCGCTGAAGATCTACAACTCCATCCTCATGTTGAAGAACGCAGACGAAGAGTAAGACGTGACCCCACGAGGAGTCTTCTCCTCCACACCATTCTCTTGTTTCTGGCTTTGTCGACACTTAAACTAAAGACATTTGATGAAATCAACCAGAACAAGTGAAAACTGCGGAGCTCTGCAAGCGAATGGAAGCCATCATCTCATAAAATAAACAAACGTCCATCTGTCCTCCCTCTTCCTCCTCTAAATGATGGACAGCAGTGGTCGACCTGAGGGAGGGTGTTTCATGATGCCGTGAGGATTCCTTAACTTATATCGTATTTGTTTACTGAATCATTATAGAAAAACTACAGGCACCTTTGAGGTTTCTTAACATTGTACAGTATGGATTGGATTTCCTGTCAAAATTCTGTTGCATTTCTCGTTTTATCTGAACTGTAAAGAAATGGTGCTTGAGCTCAGAGCAAACGGATCAACATGTGTTTGTGTTGCTATTAAGAACACTTTTTTTTGTTTGTTTTTTAAAGCTGCAAGATACAATCCTGAGAGGTTTTTAAATGTGAAACCCAGTGGAGCAGAAGCACGATGTAGTTCAGCTGTTCTCCTGTAGGTGGAGAAAGTGGACCGCTCCACAGGCACAAAGCGAGGGGAGCGTCGGGTGAATTCGGAGCTGGCTAAAAGCCTTTTGTGTGTGTGCAAAAAGTGTGTTTGAAAAATGAGGATGTCATTTCCTACCACCCCATGTGTGTTGCTTTTCTGGATAAAAGATTGTTTGGTGACAAGCAGGGCTAAGGGCTAATCGTCAAGTCAAGGAAACTGGCTGTTGTTGTTGTTTTTTAAGGTGGAACAAGACAACGAACCAGCTCTGTTCTTCTCTCTCTATATTTTTTTGGGAACGACTCAGAAACATGAATGTTAACAGCTTTCAGTTGTTTTGTTGATATTGTTCATCTTGTTCTCGACTCAAATAAATCTCCATCATTTAGTGTAAATAGTAAACAGGTATAAAAAGGACTGTCTTGCTCACAACCAGAGTTTACTCCTGCTTGAATATGCAAAGGCTTGACTCTATACAGGGGAGGACATTGTGACGGTGAACTGACAAAAAACGAGCCTCTGTTCATACATTTTGAGAAAGAAAGAAAAAAAAATGAGGATGGAACGAAAAAAAACAAACATTGTCAGCGTCTCTGTAAATCTGCGTGTACTTCAGCAAGTTGGAATGTGTACATCAGCAACTGTTTATATGCAAACAGCTTTTATTTATGTATTGTAATTTAAGGGGTAACGGTACGCTGCTCTGGCTCCGAGGTAGCTGTGGCTGTTTGGTGGAATGTGTGAATGGGTGAAAATAAATGAGATGCACACTGCCTGCTGTCCTCGTTTGACCTCGGCCATTTTCACCACATGCACAGATGATATAAAACCACATTTTTCTATTTACTTGTCTACATATTTCCCTCAAGTGTGGCAACAAGTAAATAAAGTAATTATGACGCTTTTAACTCAATCTTGGACTTCAGCTGCACATGGAGATTCCTCAGTTTCATGTGTTGAGGTGAACTCACTTCACCACTTAACCTGATGTGTTGACATGCTGGCCAGAAACTGCTATGACTTCTAGTACTATTACAGGGATGGGGTCATTTTACACTTTACAAACCATGCTGCTGTTTTTAGGAACATATTCTGTCTGCCATTCATCCATTGACCTCCTTTCATTTCTGTATGTTGTAAAAATTTGGCTGCAACCATGAAATATCTAGAAATTGAGCATTGGATCAGTATTCTGTGAGAGGTGTGAGATCAAATCACATATAAAGATCTAGCCGTGTAAACAATCTTTTTTAAATTAACAGCTCTAAAAATTCACAACAGTCCTTGGCCCAGATCTTCTGTTGAACAACAGGGCCGTAAGCAGCATGCTGCAGTCCCACAACTGACTTTCTGTGTCGCCCACATGCGGCCCACATGCAAACTCACCCACAAACCAGTACACTGTGTGGGCCACATCCGGTCCATATGCAGCAAGCTGAAACTTGAGCAAAACCACCTTGCTGCGTTCTGGCCTGAAGCTCACACAAATGTTGTCTGGTGGAGTATGTATGCCAGTGTATCTGTTTTATCTGACCCATGTGACCCATGTTGCCACAGACTGAGCTGTGACTAGCAAACGTGGCCCAGATCTGGCCCACATTGTTATACTATTAGAAGCAATAATGACATTTAAAAAAAAACATTAACACCAGTTTCATGTGAACTGTGTTGGATTTAACAACTTTAAAAAGCTTTTTTAGCCTTTCAGCAAGCTGATGAGTTACAACTGTTAAATGCACCAATAAAACATCAGCAAAGGAGGGTCCTGCAGTATTAGCTAATAATCTGCCTGTGGAGAGGCTCCTTGTCAAAACTTCATTTAAGAAGCATGATACACAGTACATGACTGGAATGAAGCTGGTTACTCAGATCCCAGTTCGAGAGGAGAAAAGATGTATTTTTTAAAGATAGGAACAATAGTAAAAACAATTATGTGCAATATAAATAAGATACATTTTTAATTACACACACCTCTTAGCAGGATAAGCAAGACCTTTATTAATTTCTTATGTTTAATCAAGTCACCATAAATTGAAATATATAAATATATTAAATATTGTTTCAACGAAGCAGGACTAGTTACCTCTCCCACGGAGGTTATGTTGTTGTCCCCTGCATTTGTTTGTTTTTCTGTCTGTTAGCAACAACACAGCAAAACCATATGAGCGGCATCTAGATTCATTTTTGTTTGTTTGTTTTGTTGTTGTGAGAGATGGGTGATTATCCAAGGAGCAAACATTTACTGGAAGATAAGAGGATGGAAAAATCCTATTTGTTAAAATGGAGAAATGTTTTCAGCATTCATACCTTCACATCTTACTGGATTCTGTTGAAAAAGTAAACACTAATGCAAGATTATAGTGTCTACAGCCTGGGATAATTTGGTTGAGATTAGATTTAATTTATGGACACGAGATCTGTATATTTCTTGAAGTGATTACAGGCCTCATGTAAATGTAAAGAACATCATAAATTAGTCACATGTGCCTGCTCTCTGAGTGCTTTCTAGATGCAGGATGGATGTATGCATGGTGTATATTCAGGAGGGAGGTATTCTGGGGGTTAGCGAGGACCCACAGCGTATTTCTGCCCAGAGGTTCCTCACCGGGTCTATCTGACCATGCGCCAGCAAATCTAAAAGTGTACACCCCCTTTCTATGTTTTAAATATCTACATTTCTAAGAGCTGGATGGAGGAAGGGGGGCGGTGGGTGGGGGGCTGCTCCTTCAGTAACTTCTTAAAAAACACTTGCTGGCTGGTGGTCGTAGAGAATAAATAACTGTTCTCATCGTGGGACTGGCCTGGACAAGCTGCAGATTCCCACGACCCCTCCTCTACACTCAAACACACGCGCGCGCGCACTCACTGAAACACAGGCTGCATAGGCGCACAAGCAGTGGAGAGAGAGAGACAGAGAGAGAGAGACAGAGCAGCTTTGCACCACTTTTAGTAAGACTGTTATTTACTATAAAAGCTTCATTTCGGGCTTCGCTGTTGCGCTGCGCACCGACTCTCACACACTGAAGTCAAGGATGAGAAAACGTCTTAATCCGAGGAGGAATTAGGTGAAAGTGTGGATTAAGCGTGAATCCAAGTGGAGCAGTGGGAGGAATAACGCAACTCGGGGTTATTTATTTTGATAATGCCGAGGAGCCAGTTTCTGCTTCGGATCTGCGTCCAAAACAAGGCAAGTACCCACTCTGGCTGTATGAGGACTGCGCTAAAATAGCTGGAAGTGAATTGTTGTTGTGAGCAACAGTGCTGTCGAGCCAAATGAATTCAGATATAACGCTAAAGATGCGTGCGTAAAAGCGCTTATGAGATCTAACTTGAAAGGCAATTTATCATCTTTGTCCGCGTCCTGCTGAGTCGTCCGCTTTGTCCACTTGCTGCAGGGGGGAAATTAAATTATGAGTTCAGTTCAGAGCAATTATCGTATTAATGTGACTCCATTTTTTTCACCGCAGTGAGATCGTGAAGTGAAATCGCAAGGTCCTAAACGGGGTCAGTCCTTGATGGTGATTGAGTGGTTCAATAACAGTTCAGTCCGGGTTCAGGGGGGCTGAGTGGAGAGTTTCTCCACAGAGACACTGGAGGAGCTGCAGAAGGGTTGGCATCTCATTAACTCAGCCACATGTCTTATTAAAGCAGCTATTTCCTGTTGTGTGCAATGCAGAGTAAACTATCTTCTGTCCAGCACCCCCAGTGCTTTCCGCTGATGCTGCATTCACTACCTTCATGTTCACTTCTTGCATTTTCTTAACCGTCTTTTCTGTGTCTCCTCTTGTGTGTTCAGCCTGAAGCCACATGATGACAGCTGCCAGTCCAGCCTGCAGCCCCACCTCCTCCCACTCCAGCCGCTCCTCACCTGTTTGCCTCCCAGCGTGCCACAGACACCTGAGGAAAAGTGAAGCCCTCCAAACCAAACTGCGCTTGGGCTCTGCCCCAGGTGTGT
>OOFC01014127.1:17863-32491 GCA_900323345.1 Pseudochromis fuscus
CGTTTCTGCGGCGGGCTACGTTTCCGGGGCACCGAAACCTATGGGTGGCCGTGGCAGCACCCCTGCGGAGAGGATGAAAATGGCTGGTCCTGTGGTCATGGGAGTGGGACTCTTTATCTTCATCTGTGCTGCGACGCTGCTGTACGAGAACCGGGACAAACACAGACAGGAGACACTTGACGACCTCGAGGACCTGAGGGGGGAAAGCTGCTGGGAGGATTTGCAGGATCAGCCCAGCTTCGGCTGTCACGAGCAGTGGGAGAGTAAAGATGGAGAGCAGGCATCCTGGGCCACTCCAGCCCACATACTCCCCCTCTCAAATCAGAACACTCCACTTCCTCATCCTCTGCTTTGCTCAAACAGACACAACATCAGCAGTGGACAATCTCTACCACCTCCTCCAGCTGCGGGAGGTAAAGATAAAGAAGAGGTGGACAGAAAGCAACAGGAGAAGGAGGGAAGGTCAACCCTGCTGGCCCGAGTCCTGCACCACCAGGAGCCGACTCCTCACCCTCCCTCCCCCTGCTTGTCCATCTCTCTCTCCTCCGTCTATTCAGACTCCTGCAACTCTAGTGAAATCAACTTCAACATTCGGACAGACTCTGCTGTGCCGCCTCAACTCTGAAACCCCCCCTTCCTGCTGGTTCCACTTCTACTGTCTCATGAAATATGCATGATGAGACACACTTAAAAGTTTCACGTGCAGACTCACACAAAACTATGCATTCCTCAATAAACAGATGAAATGTTTGTCGGTATGTTTTTAGTGCCTCTGAGTGGCGCAGTTACTCTGAGTCACAGTTTGTGAAGGGTGTTCATGTCCTACATCGGTCTCTGACTCACCAATGCTTAAACGATCGGAGCTATTCTGTTTGATGTCAACTCGCCATCTTGTTGTCTTTGAACTCAACCGTGCCCAAAAATCCCTAAAGCCACAGCTGAGTTTGACCATATATGGACGTGGAGAGCTTTGCTGTAAAGTTATTTGGGTGCCATACTGGGAGATGGACACACTCAGTCCCTCCATTGCTCTTTCTCACACACTACAAAGGTCTAACATTTCCTCACAGGAGAGGTTCAGTTAAGAGGATGAACCAGATTAAGTCTTAAATGAGTCTTTATCTAATCTCACACATAGTGTAATCTGCTCTTTATCTGAGGAAATTGTGTCTCGGTATAAACAAGAGAAGCACATAAGGCCACACTCCTCTCACTCGACACCTACAGCCACGCTATAAATACCAGCTGGCGCTCTGAAAGCACGCAAGATCTAGTTTTTTTTAACTGTAATTCAACATTTTTTTATAAATTGCCAGTGTCAGCTGCTCAGTTTTATTCCTTTTTCTCGAGTGTGGTAAGGCGAGACCTTAAAGAATTTCAAGCAGAGGGTGGATAGAAAGAAAAGAGCAACAACTTTAAAAAAAAAAAGGATATTCTGGTGAGGATAACGGTTATGAGCTGTTCCTGACGTGGCTCAGCTGAGAAAGAAAACGATCCTGTGAGTCGAGTAATTGAAGCCTCACTCTCCCACCATCATGACCTTTCATCTCCTCCCTCTTCATCATCAGATTCCTACGCCTTATTCAAATACTCCATCCTCCATCTCAATCCTTGGCTTCTGCAAAGCTGAGAAATAGTGAAAAAAAAAAGGGCAAAAACAATGCAGAGGAAAATGTTAGCAGGTACAATTAAGCCAATGTGAGCAGAGAGAAAAGAGGGGTGGATTTTATTTTAATTATCGCCAGCATTTTCTCCTCCACTCTCTAATTACACAGGGGATCAGTCTGAGGGGTTTTATAGGTGCTTCAGGACTGCTGAGTATTTCCTTGTTGTTCGGGCCCATGCTGGGATCCTGCCATCCAGATGACGACTGAGACTGAAGTGTACAGTAATTTCGTTTCACTCGCTACAAACATCACCCATCTGTCTCCCACGCACACGCGCGCACACACTCGGTGGAGGGTTTTGTGTAGGTACAGTAAAGCTGTTTAAAGGCTGCTGTATGTATATTTCAGTAGCAGGGGTGAGCTGGGGAGATGTGTGTGAATCTTGACTGTATCTTGCAACACACTGCAAGCAGCCTCCTTCGCACTGATCGCTCAGAAAAGCAGCTCTCGCTTCACTCACTCATGCACCAGTGTGAGATGATCTGACTTACAAGGAAAAGATGCTGCATTGTCGGGCTGCGACTAATGATTACTGTCATTATGAATTTAATCTACATGTTATTATATGCTCAACGTGTGGGTTAATGCAACAGCCCTGCATTAAATCCTCCCATGATGAAGGTTATGTTTTTATTGAGAGGTATCATTTTAGAGGCTGCAGTTTGTGGTGCAGCAGAGTTGTACTGTGTTATACTGACAGATGTTTCTACTGTTTATATCAGTGAGTGCAGGCTAAATAACAGCAACACCTCTCATTCTAATGCAAGTCTAAACATTATTGATTATACCACGGAGAAAAAAAACAACAAATCTGGACCCTGTTTGGCATTGTTGCTTGTTTAAAGATAAAGATGATTGTTGCAAATGAATTTTTAATCAGTCAACTGAGCCAGTAGCATGAATAATTCTGCTCCTGTCTCTTAATATATACGTTGCACGGAGTTTGATTCACCAGGCGTCACTGCTGATGATCAGATTACATTTAGATGTGAAATCTTTTTGAATCTGACGCTAAACTGGCCACAGGGAACGATTTCAGCACATTTATATTCATGCAAAAAGATCACTGCAGCAACACAGAATTCAAGAAATCTCCTCATGTGTACATCTGTACCGGTGTGTGTACAGCAGTGTTACATAAGTCAGCAGCACAGGTTTTATGCTGCATTGAGAATATAACTGAATTCAATCCCCTCCTCTGAGAGAGCAGTGTGTGTGTGTGTGTATGCATTGATACATATCTGAGCAGACGGACAGAAAGCCATAAGCTGCTTAACCCTGCGCTGACTCAGGACACGTGCAATTTTTCCGTTTCTTAAGAGACACACAGAGAGAAGAAGCTATGATCAACATTTCTTGGGTGTCAGTGAAAAGATGTGATTTACTGAGGATCAACCGGCACAAAGATGCCCGTTTGAAACAGTGTTTTCTCTCCAAACGTCACCTGGTGAAGCAGAAAAATGGATTAGGTTAAGAAGATTTCATGACAAGTGAGAAGCATAAATCTGAACCTTTGTCAACAGCTGACATTCAGTTGTTCTTCATGAGAAACAGAAGAATGTGTCACCAGATTGATTTAATGTTTCATGCTGACACTGTAATTTCTGTTAAAACAGCTAAAAACCAAATGACATTTCCTGACATTTAAGGAAACAAAATCCTTCCCATTGCCAAATTCTGTTTTCTCCTGCACGTCTTTGCATCTATTCCACTCCTCTGATGATCTGCAGCCCTTCAGCAGTTGTAAGTGGAGCCCGATAAATAACAGGTGGATTCCTGACTAATCCAATTTCCATTCAACATCCGGTCATCTCAGCACTCCACATGGTGCAGTCAATGGGACGCTCGGAATTACGCTCGAAATGAAAGGACTAATATTCTGTGTTTTTGCCATCGTGATGTTCACACCTGTTCGAGGTAAGCTGACTCAGTGCCTGTGTTTACAGTAGGTGTGCATCTGATAGCTGAAACCTGAGGACTGCCAGTGCATTTTACTTCACAGTCCAACAACGGGGTATAAAAGTTTCATGCTGGTTTCACAAATACATCAAATTAATTAATCATAACAAATTAGCACCTTTATTAATTTGTAAATTATCAATGGGAACCTTTATTTTGTTAACCTGATTTTTATGCATCATGCCCAGTCATGTTAAGTTGGAGTTTTTTATATATATGTGTTAATGAGTCCTACCAACAGTTACAAAAATATTTAGTTTACTATAACGTAACATCTGCAAATCTTCATGTTGGTAACATTAAAAGTTTGGGCGTTTTGTTTGATCTAACCTTCCTGAAGACTGTAATGAACAATTTTGTTGAAACTGAGAGGTGCTGATTTAACTTAATGGCCACTTTGGAGGATGTAATTGAGTCTAATGTCTTTAATATGAAAGGTTGCACAAAATATAACAAACAGAAAACAGAACACAATGCAACATACTTCTTTAAATCCTCCAAAATTACCATAAAGTTGAATCAACACCTTAAATCAAGACCATTATAACCTTCATTAAGGAAGAATTTATTGCAGGGCAGCTGTATTAGAGTGAAATAGAGAAGGTCTACCCCATAAACTGGCAAATGAGTTTAAATTTAGGCCCTGAGGTTATAAAAAGTTAAATCTGTTCTTCCCTCACAATGAACTCCACTTAATTCTTATTTTGCTTGTTCACCTGAGCTAGCATGAGCTAACAAGATAAGAAGGGATAAGGACTGTAAGACTCTCTGTAACTCACCTTATGGCCCCTGAGAGGGAGATTAGTCATTTTCCCAACAATAGGACTGAAGCCCATAGTTTGGCAAACGGATTATGTTAATGTATACTAATGGGATTTTTCTTTTTTCTTTTTTTTTGAGTTCTGTGAAACAGCGTACAAAGTTGTAAAATACATTTCAGCCATATTTGATAAAGATCTAGAAAAGCTCTTTTGGTAATTTAAGTCCTTATCTGTGACACAACATGTATTATTCTGAGGGCCTGAACAGCACAGCACAGTAGGAGTAAGTTGGGGTTCGTCCCCCTCCTGCATTATGTTCTCTGCTCTGCCAACAGTTTGTATTAACTCCAGTATCTGTGTGGTTAATAAAAACATGATGCTGCCCTAAGACTTGGATCGCTCTGTGAATAGTGCAAGTCATCCACTCATAGAAACAAATTCCAGACTGCTTCAGAATAAACAAAACATTTCTGAGATGTTCAAGTGCTCAGCAGAATGTTGGTCATGAGTTTGGCTTGATGTCTTCCAACACTTCACACATTCAGCACCCCCTGAATAATAAATGTGTCCAACAGGATATTACATAAACGCCTCAAAATCTGAATGACTCAAAGCCTCTTATTCATTAATTTGATGCTGTTAATGACTGCCTATGATCTGTTCCTGCTGTACTTCAGGCTTGTTATTTTGCTTGTTCATCTGTTGAATGATTTTGCATGTTGTTTAGGTCTCCGTGTGCCTGTTAACTTGACCAGGCCTTCTTTAGAAAAGAGTTACCAAGTTTGATTGGGGCTTATCTGCTTTAAAAAAAAGTGAAATTAAAAACACGGCTTGTATTTATCACTTCCATGTTTGCAAGTTGTCACCATACTGAATATTACTGAGTTACTTACTTCTTTAGCGACACCTTTGGTTAAAAAAAATAAAAATCATGGTCTCCATGGCACTCTGGCTCAGGTGAGGAAGAGGAGCAACCAGCGCAGCTCATGGAGTCAGCAGAGTTTGAAAAAGAGGAGGAGCATCTAGAGTGTTTCCGCTGTGACCTGGGCTTCTGGGATGTCTGCTACACCACTGAAACCAACTGCAGCGTCGGGGAACTTTGCTACACGGGCCGAGGAAGAGCAGGTGTGTTTGATAAGGCTGCATTATTAGTTGGTGTATGTTTAATATCCCGAGAGAGGCAGTAACGTCTATAGGGGTGAATTTCTAAAACACATTTTAAATAGTGAAGACGCTGAAAGTCGTTACCTTGTCTCCCCAGCTGATGCACTGGATGTGAAGATGCTGGGTTGTGTGAAGGCTGAGGAGTGCGGCGTGGAGACCACGGTGGAGCTCTTTTCTAACAACACCATCTTTGCCATGACCAAGCACTGCTGCGACACACCCTTCTGCAACTCAGCACACAAACTTCCGATCCACACAGTTTTTTATCTCACTGTGGTTTTCCAAACTACTTGGCACCTCACAGCAGCCTCAGTGGGAACATAGTAAACAAGCATTTATTCTTGTCATAAAAAGACTGTGAAGTGATGCTGTAAGGACTTCAATGTGGAAAAAAAATGTTACAGAACTTTTGTACTAACTAATAAAAAAATGAGACACTAGATAGTTAAAGCACAAACAATGTTATATAATTTGTTAATATATTGCTTGAAGCAATTCTGTTTTTCACATTGAATATTTTGAGATGCATGTACAGTATTTAAATGTAACAAACAACTGAGCTGGGTATTTTTGCTACAACATAAACCTATGTTATACTCAGTATGTAGGGTAATAAATATTTCAGTGTTACTGGAACAGAGTTTTTGTCATGCATTCTGCAAACCTGTGTTATGTCTACAGGTACACACCAGTAAAATCCTGCTGTCTCCTGGAAACAACACAAAACATTTAGGAACAAATGAACAAACCGATTGAGCAGAGTGGTGAACTGTGTCTGCACAAGTGTTCAGCTGTGGTTCAGCAGCTCTCCAGCAGAGGGCAGGAGCTCATCTTTCATGAAAGTCTGCAAATCCAAATCTTTGTCCTCCAGGTCCAGGCTCAGGAACTTCTCCACCACAGAGTTGCACCTGCCAGGCACACACACACAAACACACACACACACACACACACACACACACACACAGACCTGTCTGTTTCACACTCTGCCCTATGTTGTAGATTTCTGTCGTCAATCTGTGCAAGTAAGTTTAACGAACCTCTTTGTCCGTTCGTCTGAGGACGCTTTGTCAGTGCGTTGGACGGGCCTCCCTGTTCTGTACAGCTCAGACACCTTAGCAGATACGAAACACAGTCAGTCTGTGAGCATGCTTCAGGGCATCTGTTTGTCTGTGTGCATGTTTACCTCCACTCCTCTCTGTACAAGGCAGCTTGGCAGGCCTGCAAGTGTAGCGATGTTGGCAGCATAGCTGGACTGGCAGATCCCTTCCTTCAGTTGGTACAGAAACACTAACTCATCTCCGTCCACTGCTGTCTCCAGGGTCTACACACACACACACACACACACACACACACACGCACACACACACGCTTAGTCATGCTTAGAAAATGAAGTAAAACAAATTTGAAGTGGAGTCTAATGATCTAATTGGTCATTTGGAAATGTCTGCTGGCAACATTATTCTGTAGCACATTAGTTTACCATCATTAAATCTCACCACATATTAACACAAATGCTTCAGGCGACATTTTATTGTGTGAGGTCAGTTAGTATCTCCTGGTACCAGAAGTGACAGCAGGCTAGAGGATGGTAGCAGGCCCAGCTGCAGCACACTGTGGAAGTTAGTAGCCAACAGGACATGAGGAACATCCACCAGAGCCTTTCTCAGCCAATTTGAGATTGATGCAGCCAGCAAGGACAGTCCATCCACCTGAAGGAGAAGATTATGTTGTTGGCTGTGTTTCTGAACAAGGGAGAAGCTGTTGTTGGCCCAACTCTTAATTCAGGTTAAGTTCTTTACACAAACCATTGTTAGTAGCCTGGCAGACAGGGATGGATGTAATGTGAGAAGTGGAAACTCCTCTTTTCTGCTCTTTGCCTGCTCGTTGCAGAAGTCCCAAAAACTTCCCACAGGTGGCGCACACTGGCACTTCCATATCTACAAGTCTAAACAGCTGCTGCTATTTCTTAGTAATAGGTGGCACATGTTGGTCTGAACTGAAGGTCTGTTCATGCTGCAGCTCTAAACCAGACAATAATGGTTGGGACTGCTTTCAGGTGCTTCACATTAATGACACCGTGTGTCCTTGTTATTTGTCTACATATGGAACAACTTCTTCTTACTGTGTTTGTGCCTTTTCCAAATTCATCGATGAGGACTAATGAGTTGCCAGTACTGCTGTTAAGAGCCTGGGCCATCTGGAGAATAGAAACACAAACAGTTATGCTAAACTTTGTTGTTCATTTGTGTGTGCGTGATGGTTGTAGGCAGTAGCTGCTGTATGAAAAAAATCCTGACAGGTGGAGAGTGGGAGTGGAGCTAGAGGACAGCAGTGCTGGAAGTTCATATATTTTATTTGTACACCCACACACACACAAAAACACTCACGGGGCTTGTGTGTCTAAAAATGTGTGTGCGTGTGTGTGAGGTACCTGGTTGAGATCTATCATGAAGGTGCTGAGGCCCACAGATACAGACTCTCTGCTCTGCATGCGGGAGAAGATCCCATCCACCAGACCGATCTCTGCCTCCTTCGCTGGCACATCTGAGCCAATCAGAGCCATGAACACAATCAGACCCACCTGTAAAATCAAAACAGAAAGCAGGTTAAGTGTCATGACAGAGCTGAATAGCAAGTGCAGTGGTGTAAAGTTAACCAAATGTGAGGGAGATGTGAGATGGATTATTCTCATTATCAGCCTGGAGCTGTCCATTCTGGAGTGTATGCACCATGAAGAGATTCTTTACTGTTTCCAGATTCAGATTCAGCTTCTGATAATTAACACAGTGAAAAAGTTTGAAATAGGATATCTTGTACATCTTGACAGCTGCCTTGGAACAACTACTGCTGCCGAAGTTAAAGGGAGATCAATCCAATTATGCAGATTTTTTCTCCCACTTGTATAACTTCACAGCTCTTTTGTTAACCAAAGCTCTCTATTAGTTTTGATGTAACTATTTGCTTCTCCACAGCTCATTACTGGGTGCAGCAAAACAAGAGCAAAAGAAGACATGCATATGGCCTCAAAACCACCAAAACATCAGTGACAACCCAATTTTTAGTAAACAGGAAGCTGACTGAGGACTGTACACCCTCAATCATATACAAAAACAGATATGACACAACAGTGTCACTGACTTTGCAGCAAACTGACATAAATTAAATCCTTTTTTATTGTATGTTACAGAAATTATTGTGCATTATGTGCTTGTACTTCTCAGGGATTGACTGTCCTACCTGCTTGAGGTAGATGCTCTTGCCAGATGAGTTGGGCCCGGTTATGATCTTGACTCTGCCCTCCGACTCAAAGCTCTGGAAGGAGTTGGCCACAAACACAGGAGAGCACAGCTCCAACAGCGGGTGTCTGGAAAATATATTAAATTCAGAAATGCACAACTTTGAACTACAATAATTATTTTTATAAACTGTGTGAGAGCCTACCTGCCCTGTGTGACTGTTATCTTCCTGTGGCTGGTTAGTTTGGGTGGCATGTAGCTGTACTCCTGGGAGGCACTGCTCATAGCCATCAGGCAGTCCAGCTCAGCAGTGAGATCCAAAACCTACACAATGCACACAATAAACACTGCAAATGTTTGCTGTTGTTTTGATCAAAGCTATGAAACAGTGAGTGTGGGTGAATGTTTAATTCTCATAAGAGAGATATTGGAAGAAGTATCATTTTCATAAAGCCTCATGAGTTTGAAATCGTAACCCTCAAACACACTCACTGTTCAGCCAGATTCTAACAACAGCAACAAAAGCGTAAACACAATACTGCATCATCTGACCTTAATGCTCACTACACCCACAAAAATAGTAATAACATTTGCAATTACAGCATGCAATAGCAGAGCAGTCATCTGTTAAGAGAAAAATATCACAAGAGTTGAAAAGAACATGTGATGGGATCAGGACCTGTTTCATAATGAAAATGAACAACTCAGCCCAACTAGAGGAACCACACAGTTAATTGCATTTAAACCCACCTACACACATTAAAAGCTTTACTTTGATTCCAACAACCACTTTATCAGAGTGGGAGTCATGTTTTAAACCCTGGGACCTCGGGGTGTCCAGTGATGCACACAGACCTTATAGAGGGAGGCGCTCTTCTCAAGGATCGTGTTTTGCAACTGTGTCATTACTGCCGTCTCCATGTCTGAGAAAGTTTATCATTGGGAAAGAATCACAGTGTTTGTTGTAAAAATCAGCAACATTATCAAGAACCAAGCTGTTGGGTGATTGTTATGTGAGTGAAAGTGAAAGACCTCTAATGTCACAGTGCAAGTCCCCGAGGAGCTCGTCCAGTTCCCTGGTTCTCTGGCTGCGGTAGTGCAGTCGGTCCTCTGATAGAAACTGTGCCACACAGACGCATGTACATCAGCACATGGATAATGCAGACCATAAAAGCACATAAGCAATTTTGTCATCAGACAAGGTGCAAACACACCATGAAATCAAGCCCTTCGATGTCAAAATCCTGTTTCTCCACCATACTAGGAAGCCGAGGCACAGAGAGCAGGAATCCAATCTGGAAGCAGAGTTAAACACTGATACATGAGCACTGCTATATGTATATATGGTGTTCCAGAAAAACAATTTTCACTATCTGATAGCATAAATCCCAGCAGGGATACACTATACGTGGGTACACGCCAGATGCACAACTAATAATGTAGTTTTGGGAAAGATCCATATCAGCCAGTAGTTGTGTAGAAGTGCAGATCAGACCAGAGGGATGTAGATGACACAGCAGGAGGGGATTCGAGCATCCAGGTGTTCAAGCTCTCTTCTGGCAACATCTGTCAGGAAGTCAGACAGCCCCATCATCCTCCTCTTCTCTGACAGACAGGAGAGTGAGCCATGATGACTTCTTTGAAACCAACACCTAAAGGTCACATGGGCTTACAACTTAAACAGACACTTCACTGCACTTACTCTCATCGATGGCAGGATCAATGTTTGGTTTGATCGTGAAATGGTTCTCTGCTAAGCTGGTTTCAAAATCCACCTGCAAGTCTCAAATGAGAAATATTGTCAAAGTCATTTCCACTTCAAGGCAAAAGAAGTACTGTCACAAAATGCAATGAATGTACTGTGATTTTTGGGGGGGTGGTGGCGCAACTTAACTGGAGAAACTCACAACTCGGCTGATGAGGGAAGCGAGATACTGGAGGTCATCAGAGACTCCTGAGCTGATATCACGAAACAGCTGAATGCACTGAGGCAGATGTCGCACTGTGTCCCTGATGCACAACACACTGCACACCGTCTGAGAAAAAAACCTAAATTTTGTCAACATGTAACAGAAGGAAACGCTCTGTATAGTAACAGTGTACTGTAGTTCCAACCTTGTAGAGACTCTGCCAGTCAGTCACTTTGGTGTTAGACA
Organism: Pseudochromis fuscus; assembly: GCA_900323345.1. Taxonomy (NCBI): domain Eukaryota; kingdom Metazoa; phylum Chordata; class Actinopteri; family Pseudochromidae; genus Pseudochromis; species Pseudochromis fuscus. The sequence continues at coordinate 28,807 of OOFC01014127.1, forward strand.
GAGACATACGGCGTAGAAGAGTCTACCACACGGACAAACACACACACACACACGTAAACTGGATTTAGGTGGATGATGTCAGTGTTCAGCTGATGATTCACTCAGTAGGGGTGTTAATGGTAACTACAGGAAAGTAATGGTGTGTTACTGGTATGTTCCTGATGTTGCGTAACGAGGACTGTAGGGTGGTCAGCGCGTCCGAATTCCGAGGTGACGTGAAGAAACGTATCACTTCTTGTCTCCTGTGCAACACTGCCAGGTCCTGTGTAGGCCGCAGAAACCACTGACTGACAGAACAGAGGGTGTATCTTATACTTAAGATACTTCTATAAAACACATAGTACAAACTGGACAAACCTCAAATATCCCAGAGTAACCACAGTGTGTTGCATGCATCCCAAAAATAATGGTTTTGTAAAGAAAGATATGGTGGTTTTACGGTAATATACATAAATACAATAAATACAACATAGAAATGAAATCACTGTAATTTCATAATAAAGATGACTTTAACCAGATAGCTGTTTATGTATTATGTAGAGCACGCTATCCCAATTTCCTGATTAATAAATTAGCTATATACTTTAAACTCACTTTGCCTAACAGTAGTAGCAATAATACTACTAGTGGTGCATCACATTCCCTATACTAACTGCATACTGTTACAAAGACACAAAGTTGAGTTTTACTGAACAGCCTTTTTTCAATTAAAAAACAAAGCATATTTTTTTGTTCAAGGCCTCTAATTGGAGCAGCGTCTCACCGTAGAAGTTTGGAGCCAAACTTGCACCTGCAGCGGTTTATTATTCCTGCGATACACAAAAAATAAGAAGTACTTCATGCAAACACCACTGGATATGAAAGAGAGATGTTGTCGTTGATGTTTGAGCTGCATACCAAAAAGACTGAGTCCTTCCTTTTCACCTGAATGCAGCTTGTACACTGATGGGTGGAGCTCTGATTTGAATATCTGTAGGACACTGGAACAAATACAAAACTCTTTTTATATATATTGTCTAAATTTGATAGAAATCTAATGTGATTTACTATAGTTTACACAGCCGTATGACAAAAAGAAATCGAAGTTATAACACAGACCAGAAAACCTAGTCTTCTGTTACACACAAACTGATTTAAAATGTACCAAACATCTGCGCTTTTGTTGTTTAGCAAGTAACAAATAATGAGGAATTCAGAGTCAGCTTTTGTGGAAATATGTTGGACAAAAAACATTTATATACACTTCCTGTGCTGAAACACATACCTGTATGTGTCCTGGTCAATACTCACCACACCTTTACTATATTGGAAACAAACAATGAACATTTGAGAGGACCAACATTTTCATTCATAAAAACTTTTGACTGAATGATTAGTTTGGTTTGCTGGTAAATGGACAGCAGATATACTATGAAAAACACAGTGGCACTAATGTGTGCCAATGCAGCATGTTTGACAGACTAAAAACCCGTGTAGCTAAATACAGACCAGTAAGAAGTCACTCCTCATTGAAGAAAACTCATTATGGAAAAAGTGTAATCACAGTTTTGTGAGTGTGTTACTGTTATGTGTGTCTCACAGTGTGTAGGCGTGAAACTGTAGGATTGGCACTCCAACACTGCTGTCTTCCAGCTCCACTCCCACTCTCCTCCTGTCCAGACATTTTAGCAGAGCGCCCACTGCCCTCATCTAACCAACGGATGTACATACACATACACACAAATGCAAGAAAATGATTGACGGTTCTTGATCAGCCCCAGCAGAGCCAGTGACTGATGGATAGGATGATATGTAGACAGTTGGCTCACCATCAGGGGCGAGTCAAAGGAGATACAGGAGGAGAGGTAGGACATTTTGTCTCTCTCGGAAATGCCGGCTGGAAGGAAAGACAGATTGGCAGAGAGCAGCCTCTGCTTACCAACCTCCAGACCTGCAACATTCAAAATTTATGCCAAATTAAGCCTTTTCTTGTAGAAAATGAAGCAATTCTCATTAAAAAAAATAAATACTGGATGTTTGTTTACCAAAGTCAACATATGGATAAGTGACCACCTCCGGTTTGTAGTGTGGATTTGAACCTGGGATACAGCAGAGAATAATTTAGAAAAAAAAACGTACAAAAAGGACTGGTTTCACATTGCGTCACAATGACGTGCTCGGTAAAGGTTAAATAAAGCAGTGTATGACAGATTACAGTCACTCTTCCCATTTATCACACTTACTGGCTACAGTGTCATACATCCCTAATCACATTTCATTCCCTTGACCCAGAAACTACATGTTCCACTCAACATCTAAACAAAACTTTCTGAGAGATATTTTCTGTTTCCCGCTCTCAGCGCTAAGATAATTTTTGTCTCCCAGAGCTCACCCAGTTGCTGCAGGTAGCGAGTCATGCAGCGTTCCTGCTTCGCACTGGTAATGATTACATGGGGACTGACCTCCTGAATGACTGAACAGAAAAAAATGAGATTGCTTGTGTATGAAGTAAGGCCAGCACAAACATTAGCTTGTAGACAGAAAGATAGCTGTATTTTTAAGCTGTTCAATACATGTAAACCATAAACAGGACAGTTAGATTATGTTAAAGGCAGGTGTATTGTTTACCTCGGGACAGCAGGTGGAGCTCATGGTTATCAGAAGTGTCTATCATGAAGTGTAAAGATGAGTCCTCACTGTCATAGAAGCACAGGCCCACCTGTCCATGCTGAACCAAAACACTCAGTAACACCTAGAAATAAATATGCAAACACGTGAGTGGGGTCATGGCTGTTATAAGTATGTACTCTGCTGGTGAGTGTGTGATCATCTGAGCTTACTGCAGGTGAATCTTCTTCTTCGTCTTCATCGCCATTTATTCCAATGGGACCAAAAACAGTCCCTCCTCCTCTCACATTTTCTACAGCTGCTGCCATGGAGAGTTACTCTAAGAAGGGTCAGTGCAATTAAGATAATTTAGCCTCGTTTAATGCTCATATTCAGGTCCCCTGGTGAATGTAAGTCCAATATTTACGCTCTTTTAGTTCTGTTTGGAGTCTCCGGGGGAAATATCTAACTGTGTCATTGCTAAATGATTCACTATGTTTACCAGCTAGGATAAATAGGCACTGACTGTCTGCCGTGCTATTTGTTGCTGAACAAGTAGTGTCGCTGGGCTTTTGAAGGCATGTTCTCCGAAATCAGCAGAAATGAGGCAACAGTACTTACTGTAAAGTTCTCTAAAGATGAAAGCAGCCGCACAATCAGATTACAGTTTAAAGTTTTTCAAACTTAATGCTGTCTCCAAACTCACATTTGACGCTTTAATAATAAAACATCACTAACATTGTAGGTGCTGTAATAGCTAGCTAATGCTCCATGAGTCGATTTAAGCTAGCTCCATTTGGGCAAAATAAATATAACTTTTTTATACATTTATTTTTTTTAACTTTCGACAACATAAACTTAAATGATATGTTGGGACTTTCAATAGTAATAATACTTTCAATAGTAACAATATTAACCTCCTATACGGTCAAAGAAAAATTGTTAGACTTACGCGTTTGAAATGTACCGGTTTTTCAGAAACTCACCTTCACGTGCGTAACTCGGAATCCTTCTGTTGCCATGACAACAACGATTAGACTAAGTGTTTCTAGTATATGGGTCCAGAGTGATTACCCAATTATTCAAATTTTCACTGCTG
>OOFC01014128.1:0-13493 GCA_900323345.1 Pseudochromis fuscus
GGGGAGGTGGAGGGGGGGCAACTTGCTCAAGGTGACTGCCGGAGATCACGGCAAACACATACAAATGAGTCGGCTGAGCAGGAACAGAGAGAAGGTGTGGTGAATGAAACCAACCTTATCCTCTCTGCAAAGTGACTGTTTCCAAATCTCAGACGTGCAGCTCCGTCTGTAACAGCCCACCCCCCCACCTCCTCCCTCCCCATGTCATTCGAGGTGAACGATGAGGGACGCGGGAGATGAAATCTGAATCACTCGATAAGCGTCCCCCCCCGCCAGGATTCAAAATGGCTGCTGGCCCTCAGCCTTCCCCTCTTTCTGTCACAGGCGCTCCCGAAGACGTTAGGTGAGCGGACATAGGGTGATTTAGCCGGCGAGAAGTCTACACGTTATGCAACCGCCTATTTCCTGTTACATAACGCTGCAGTTTCTGAGTGGAAGATTAGCCCCGCTATACTGTTCTCCTTGTAGCAGATGCCACAGCCGATCTCCACTCGCAGGCATTATGCATACATGTTGACAAGCTGATTAGACACACAGAGCCAGAATTACCCCTCTGAAGGAAAGATGCGGAGATACCACACGATACAGAAGCCCCGTGAAAAGCATTCGGCAATATTAATCTGTAGCTGCAAATAGCACATTAAATTTAACATTAACGCACGGAGCTGGCACTCGAATTAAAACGCTTTGCTCGAGCCGTAACGCCGTGTGAAATATTAAGCTGCCCCACAACCACATGGAAGTGTCAGACGCATGTGTGCATCCATATATAAGAATTGATTGGGCGTCCAGTAAAAAGCTATTTATCATTCCTTTCTGTGTCCACGCCGCTCCACTGGCTGATTCATAAGCTAATAAATACTGCAGCTCTGCATGCTTACGCTGGCATGTCAAGTTAAGCTCAAGCAGATACAGGCCGTGATAGATCATTATTGGGGAAATGAGAAAGAAGCTGATGAATAGTTTGCATTTCCACCACCCACGGGACTATTAATATGAAATCTGTCAAACCAAATCATCGACATCAGCAGATTCCCCTGAACTGGTCAGCCACGGTACTTTTTTTTTCCTTCTTCCGGACTGTTTCTTGAAGCGCGTTGATACAGCAAAATGCAAAATACCTTGAGTGATTTAAATGACTGCAACTGTCCCTGCCGGAGTTCTGCTGAATCCAATTTTTCAGACCATCCAGCAGATGCATCTGTGTTGTTTCTCTCTTTCTCACTCTCCTGTTTGCCACGTCCATATCAGGACTAAATCACAGACTCTGCATAAAAGGTGGATGAAGCTAACGTGACATCACCCATTGGTTTGTGGACATTCATTTGAATGTTTCGTTTCGTTTATTTCGCACATCACGATAACAAACACTACATGTTGCACACAAACGTTACAGAGGCAGATGTGTGAAAGGGTCACCCCCAGGAAGCTAACACTGGTCATGTTGGTGTTATGCTGGAGTCAGAAGTGACCATATTTGGATATGAAGGGAGGTGTAAGGAGGCGGGTCTGACCCTTGAACCTGAGGACACTCGTAAGACTATTGAGCGCACCTGTCTATAAGCCGCCGTTGAATTTTTTCGAACAGTTTCATGTGGTCCACTGTGACGACGCTAAATGTATCGGCAGCACGGAGCTTGCTAGCTTGTAAAAAGCCAACGAGCTTCGTGCCGCCGATACATGAGAAACACCAATGTTTAAGTTCAAAGTGTCGGAAAAAAGTAGCGGCTTATAGTCTGGAAAATACGGTACATAACGCTGCAGTTTCTGAGTGAAACATTAGTCCAGTTGCATGGTTCTCTAGACCTGTCAATCAAACTAACCCCGCCCCTAAAACCTCCTTTTAGTATAATATCTACTTAATGATAAAATGAAATTAAACAAATTTGCTAACACTGGCTTAAAATCATTGGCTCTATTTATATAATGGACAAAGCTAATGTGGCTGGTTTGAAATGGGTTTGGCATTTAAATATTGCCATGGAGCCAAAGGTGACCATATTTGGGTATGAACAGAGAAGTAAGGAGGCGGGTCTGACTGTTGAACCCGAGGATACTGTCCAATGAGTGAGCTTTAGCTAATGATATTAGAATGACTTGTGGAAAAAAGTATTAGCTGAGTATTTCATGATAGAAAATGACCATTTCTGAATTGAAGTCAATTTGAGTTTTTTGGAGCCAGCATCTAGCGGCCACTGTGGGTATTGCACTTTTTTCCACTTCCACAATGGCCTCATTTTTGAAACTCGGTTGCTGCATCCATATACAGCGTATGATTTAAATCCAGGAAGACTTTGAGGAAATGTAAGTACATCACAGCGAAGAGGGGGATGAAGCTGTAGGGCGTGTTAGAGAAGAAGCACGTCACCATTAATTTGTCTGTATAGAAATGAAACCTAGAAACAAATCCTTCAGAAATGCTTTCACATTCCTCCTTTGTCTGATTTTTTCTCCCTTGTTTTAATTGTCTACCATTGTGTGCGCTGGAGAGAAAGAATAAGATCTTGACATCTTCAAAAGAAGCTTTGATCTCCAAGCACCTTGAGGCCCTGGAGGATCATCAAGGTTCCCTGTGTCCTTTTAATCGCGCAGTGTTTCTCTCTGCCCCCTTTTGCTCCGCCTCCGCCTTCCTCTTCGCTCTTCCTCTCCGGTTCGCCACGATCAGCAAGAGCTCTCTGAGGCCGCCTGATAACCCTGATACACACACGCCAAACCGCAGCCTCCACCTCATTCTCATTCTGCTCTCGGCGGCAGCGTTTACCTCGACGCGCTCCCGCACGCTGCAAGGTCATGTTGAAATATTTCAGACGGAAATGCTCTCCCCGTTTTCCAGCGCTGCTGCTTCTCTCTGCTGCTGCTGCTGCTGCACAGAAATCCAACGCCAATTTTCTTTGTCTTTGAGAAAAAGGGAAGGAGAGACTCTAATGAGAGGATTACAGAAAACTTTTCTCTTTTTTTTGGCAGCTAAACTCTATCAACTTACTGTTGTGTAGGGAGCTGATCAGCAGTTTCTGCTGTGCGAAAAACATCTTTTCGTTGCATTAAGATCTCGGATATTTGGCAAGGACAGCAAGTTTGCGCTTGAGTAATTATTATAATATTCAAGAGGAGATCTTTGAAAAATGTTTTTTTCATAAGCAGCTCTTCTACTTCTCGTCAGATAAAACCTTTTTCTCGACGTTACAACACCATAACTGATTTTAGATCTTTCCAGTCTGGAGGTGTATCTGCCAACCCACGCTGCCATTGTGGATCTTTGAATGTCTAATTGAACCCTGGCGCTGTCTTCCCCAGGCACTCGAGGTTTAATGTAATTGAAAATGTATCATAAAGTGGAGCTCCTCTCCCCTCCAGTCCACAGTGGACCCCCTACGTATGCCACTGATTGACCCCCAGAAAGAAACGTAAGATGAGCTAACCTCTAGATAAAAGAGGAAAAACGTAACATTCTTCCTCCTGACATTAGCCGACAGCTGCAGCAGATTAAGGGCTGCTAAGCGGTAGTTGAGAAGCAGTGGTGTTTAAAGAGCAGCCAGGGCTTATTGTAAGTTACCTACCAGTCCCTTCATTTCACTGTTGCAGGCTTGACTGCTCCCAGTCATTCAAAGAGGTTTTTTTGTCTCCTTCTGTTTCCAGAGATATGTTCGCTTAAGGGAAATGGCCATTAAAATGTCATTACCGCTCCACTAAAATCATTTTTAAAAAAGCACTGGTTCCCAGCGGCTTCCCACCGTAATGGGCTCGATACATACCCTCGGCACCGGGAAGAACCCTAATGTTGCGGAACACAAATGCTAATCTCTCTGTAAATATCACTCAAATTCACTCTCCCTTCTGCTTTTCAGTCGTAATAGCGAGGATTCATTCTGCTCTGCCCTGGCAAATTGAATTAATTCTCCAAGCAAAAGGTGTTATGATTATTCTAAGCTTCCCAGTGTGTGGGCTGTAATGGAGATGATCCCGGCATTTCCTGCCCGATCCAAAAGCATTTCACTCACCCTCTCCATCTTGTTGTTTTTTTTTTTTCCCTCGCTGCGGTATCTCAGAAGGTATCAATAGTCAAAGCTTTGATTACGTTTTCATTCATGTGCGCCTCGCTAATCGCTCTCTGATAGCATTCATATTCATGTCTCAGAAGCTATATCGGATTTTGGCATGCATGGGGAGAGCGGGCGGAAAGACTGCGAGGGTCAGTCCATAACATGGATCAATTGATTAAGTGCCTAAGAAGCTGGAAGCACTTTGCCATTTGAGACGTTCAAGCCTCTTTGCAGAATGAGATCATCCTTTGAGCAGTCCATCAAGCTCTGAGAAGCTCATCCAGGTCTGGCTTAGTTAGGATCTCCATGTTGGAGAGCGCTCAGCTGTGTCGAAGGTTTTTTTTTCCCCCCTCTTCTTGTTTGTTGTGGCTGTTCAGCTGTGTCTTATGTTCTGTTGATCCCTGTGTGGCATTAATCACGACTACCACCACCACCACTCGGGCCGCCATTTGAGCATGCTCAATTAATACCCTAATCATGGCTGTCGTCGGTGCGCGGCCGTAACGTGGCCTTGGCTGAATACTGTAACCACTCTCCACAGCACTAAAGAGCGGTTGGGATGCACATAAATTTGGCTGATTATACTGATCATTAACTTACTGTACAACCTCTGCACTTATTTACTCAATTAACTTGCTATTTTAGGTTCTGTTTAACATTTAAGGGCGTTTTATTTTCTTTTTTAAAATACTTAATCAGCCATGAATAATGGAAAACCGCCACGGGCAAAAGCCACGCGTTCACCTCCGAATATCTGGGCGTTTGGAAAGTGGCAAAATAAATGCACATAGCTAATGAGGTAGTGGAATCGATGGAGTTGTAGCGTGCAAATGTGACCCGCCATCTGCAGGCGAGCTCGGCTCACAGTGACGATCAGGAAGTCGTCTACCTGAGCGAGGGCAGAACAAAAACTAGCAGCAGAAGATTTACCGGCAGACACAGGACGTCTGTGTCTGTAATGGTGCTGTCTTGGTGCGCACTCTGTTTCTCTCTCAGCCGCGCTCTATGCCTCCCTGGCAGACTGTAACTCTGTAAATGACTTTGACCTTTCCCGGGACTGAGGACAGGAACCACAGAGGGAGAGGAGAGAGATATCGGGAGAAGAGAGTAGAGTAGGCGGTTGACTGTAATAAACTCGAAGCAGTGGGCGGCTGTCAACACTAATAGATGGGAGAGGGGAGGGGGGGTCACCCCGTTGATGAATACTAAAGGTGCCTCAGTCCTCGGCGCTCTTCTTTAGCGGGGTGATGTGAGTGAGATCCGATGCTCACAGCCGTCAGGCTACAGGCAGCGAGGGCCTTTTTGTTGTCCGAAGGAAAATATCTTTTGATTTTGGCCAGGGGACAACAAAAGAGTAGCCTTATCATGTGTGTTAGCATGGATTGTTACACGGCTGGATGGCTGCAATTTAGCTGGCGATCATTGCAGTGTAACTGTTGTGTAGTTGACAGTTCAATTACTTCAGTGTGATGCATTCACACACACAAAGAAATAATGATTTTCCACTTTTTTAATATTATGAACCCCATTATGCGATGCCAGTGTGAGACTATCTACAGTCAACGGGGTATTTCTTGGTATTGATGGTTAAAAATTAGCGATAAAGAGTTTTCCATGGAGTGTGATTTTAGCTATTTGTTGAATTTTGTTGTTGTTGTTGTTGTACACATGCTTCTTCATGCAATAGCTGGTATTCAATTCATGCCCACCTAAGACAGCATTTTCAGAGTATCTGACTTATGTATTGTGATGTATTTCTGGCAAGAACAGAATCTGTAGGCGGGAGAAAACACTTGGAGCAAAATGAAACAAATGCCATAGCTAGCTAGCTAACTTTATTGTACAATATACAATACAGTTGTACATTACAGCACAATATACAGGGTGTCCGTAAAGTCCCTTTACAATGTAAACAATATATTATAAAGTCAAATGATAAGATATCTTAATCAAATTTGTGCTATGTACTCAGTAGTTATCAAAGTCATCACATTGCATTCCTATGGGCGCCCATAGGAGAGGAAGGGTTAACAGTTCCTCTTTCATCAACAGGGTACCTGAATTACATAAATGCAATGTGAGTAAAAACTTTGATAACTGAGTACATAGAACAAATCTGATAAAGAGATCTTATCAATTGCCTTTGTGATATACTTTTTAAACTGTAAAGGGACTTTATGGGCAGCCTGTATTATCGTTCACGTTTTGATCCATTCCCAGTTTTATTTGAAGTGTAAAAACAAGGTTTTGTACTTAAGTATTACTTAAACTTTATCAAACAGAGGAGATTAGAAGTAAAGGACTGCATCTAATACCGACTGGGCCTCAAATAGAGGCCAGACACCTTCTGCAGTTGAGGTAAATACACGTCCCAGTCTCAATTTGAGGATTTACGGTGTGTACAACACCAAACAGGTGGAACAAATTATACAAAAATGAAATGTTTACTTCATGGTGGATACACAGCTAAGGGATCACCAGTGTTATTAAAGCTAATACTATCGGGAACATGAAGGTCGTTACACACTGCCGTTACAATCAATGCAGTTGTTGTTGAGTGGTAAATGGGCCGATCGACAGACATCGCCACCTCTAAAGCCACAGTTAAAAATATCACTGCAGTCATTATTCTTCTTTTAAAAAATAATCATTGGTCGGTAGAAAAATGTTTGTATCAAAGTACTTTGATTGACATTTGAAGCAGGATGTTGGGCCACGACATTTGACAGCGAGGGAGTTATAATAGGTGTCAACCACTTATTGAGAGACAGGCACTTTGTTTTGATAGGATGGGCAGACAGAAATAGATTTTTTTACACCCCCTCCCACTCTGTTTTCCAGACAATTTAAGTTTTATGGGAATTTGAGTGAACCGTCTCATTTCTTGTATCGCTGTACGGCCCCCTCACAACGTCCTCTGTCCTCCTCTGTTTCCAGGAACGGGGAAAGATCGGCGTGATCTTCAACGTGGGAACGGACGACATAACCATCGAGGAGAGCGCGGTGATGGTGAGCGACGGCAAATACCATGTGGTGCGATTCACACGCAGTGGCGGCAACGCCACACTACAGGTGGACAACCAGCCCGTCATCGAACGATTCCCCTCAGGTAGGAACAGGGGCCCTGGTCCGGGGATGGGGGGAGGGGGGAGCAGTCGGTGTTGGATTAGGACCTTCACAGAATTGAATTCTCAGATAAGCAGGGAAACACAGTGGAGAGAGAAAAGAAGGAGCTTTGGAAAATAAATATTCATTACTTTAGCCTCCCATGTGTCACTAAAAGGGATTTTTTTAAGGAAACATCCTGGTGGTTTATTTATAATGACATTCATATTTAGAGATTGCCTGCATTATTCTAGGCGATTAAGTCAGGTTCTGGTCTAAAAAGCAGGAAGCACCAAACAGCCTTCCTGAGGCAAGCAATCTCCCATCTAGAGCATCCAGCTCTCTGCAGTCAGTCTACCATTGCAGCTCCTGGCACTGTGAAGCCAGCGCTGACTGCAGGCCGGCTGAATACCAATACGCCAGCCAGGTGTGGTCGGTGAGCGCGGCTTTTTAGGCGGGACACAGAGGGAGGACACTTCACGCTGGGAAAGTATGCAGAGGTGTTTATAAGTCACGCCTCAGCTCCAAGATAAACACGGCCGCAACATCATTACACATGCAGACTTTAAACGAGGGCAAACACCCGATGAGTCACTGCTGGGAGTGTGTTAATTCCCCCGCTCGTTGTTTAAACCATAATCATGGTTTTCTATTTCGGCCTGAATTATGAGGCTATTTTTGGTCGTGCAGAAGCTCTGACTTAATTTCTCTCTCCAGTGCGTTTCCTCTTTGTTCATGGTTGTTCAAAGGAAGACATTTTGTGTTCCCATCATGAGTTTGGTAAACACCAGGCGAAAGCCGGACCCGAGATAATGACCACGTGGAAGAACCTGAATGCAACATTTGAGGTTTCCCGACAGTAAACCTCCAGCCCCGCCGAAGTCAACTACGCTCCATCTCCATTGTCCACGAGCGCCGTCCGTGTAACCTGATTGTTTCAAACAGCAGGGACAGTGTCGCTAATGTGGCCATGGTATTTACTCTGGTTGACATATAGAGCAGTGGGACTGTGACATTCTCTGTCACAGCAGTGATCCCATATTTTGAGGCTTTGTTTTGGCATTGAGAGAAGCATATTCTCTTGCTCATCCATCAGCACAGCGAGGCCGGACTGAGGGGCATGCATCACAGCCAGAGGAGGAAGCGCCCTGTGACAGTTCACTCTTTTCAGTTGTTATTATGATGGAAATGCAGCCCTTTTCACTACAGCACACGCTCCAAAGAGGAGCCTTCATCTAACAATAGCACAAACAGCTCGGAAAATAACAGCAGAAGCAGCCTGTTAACACTCGGAAGTGAGTGTCATCATCCAAATCTATGTTGTGTTTCATCAAGAAACATTAATGCACAGCCCATATTGTATTCTTTTTATTCCTCCTCCCTTCCGCCCTCCTTGCCGCTGTTGTTGTCCTCATCAAACATTTCTTTCCTTTTCCTCTGCTGATCAAGAATTGAAGTGTGTTATTTTGTTGTTGTTTGTTAGTTTATTTGATGAGTTTTGTGTTTGCCTGCCGGGGGCTGGAGCCCATCTGAAGTTTTAGGAGGTTATCAGGACTAAGGGAAGGAAATAGATGAGGATGAGAGAGGGGGGTGGCTGATGGTAGAATAGCTTTGATTCATTTATGTGAGCTAGATACGCTCAAACTATTTTTGGGCGCCGGCTTTGATGGCTCTGGCACCGGCTTTGAAGGTTCCAGTCGTCATCGTCTGGTTGGGCGGCGTCCTAGGGAAACAGAGATGTTACACATTAGGAAAGCAAAACCTCGGATGAGGCTTAGGCACAAAAGGGCGGAGCAGTGCGCAGGGGAGAGAGAGAGGGATGGAGGAGGGAGGTGTGGGGATCGTAACTTTCTATCTGACACATGAGGTGCGCTAAGCTAGACGGCGAGGCTACGTTTCGTCTAAGAGAAGGAAAAAGAAGACGCTCCCTCGTCGAAGCAAGTTCCTGTGACCCAGATTGGAGATTTAGACGTCTTCTGATTCTCTAAATGGGACAAAATACTCTATACTCACAGTTTGGGGATGTATTCAGACCTACTTCCTTTTTCTTGATGCTTACATTATGCAATATCATCGCCAAGTTGTCCCAGTAGAGCACTGAAATCATCTTAAACTGTCCTTGTAGCCAGATTTAGAGGAAAATGGAACATGTTGTCATGATGGATACCTCCAAGTGAGCGTTGTGCGAGGTGTAACAGGTACCGTATTTGTCTTGTCCCTTTAAACAAAACACGGAAGTGCAGTTCCCTGAGAAAATCTCCATCCCCATAGGGACTGCGTGACCCACATCCGGCAGACTCATCAGGATGCCGTTGCAGTTTTGTGTTGAATACGTAGAGCGAGGTACATTTCTCTTCTCCTAAACCCTGGCCTTAGTAAAGAGTTCCCAAAGGATAGCTGATAAATCTGTCATCTCACAGGTTACCTTCCTGTATCTCAGCCTGACAAACACTCATGTTTATGCGCACTGTAACCGGGGCCTCAGTCCAAAACGCCTGTCAGAATCCAAAGTGTTTGCATTGCTTCAGTCTCAGAAGCCTCCATTAAGGCCCAGGCTCGCCAGCAGCGGGCTTATAAACAGCAGGCTGCTGCGAGGTGATGATTTGGAGAGACAAGATGTTGACAGCAAACATGGTCGTCACGGGTCAGGCACATTCAATGGCAAAGCAACACGTCTCCTGATGTCCCACGAAGTGATGTTTGTCGTCCTCGGGGAGACTGTGTCTGTGGGTGTTTTGGTCCGTGTCTGATTCTACGTGTGACAGTGCATGCATCTGTCTGCGCACATCACATGGTGTGTGTGTGTGTTGTACTTTGTGTGTGTGTGTGTGCGCGCATGCATGCGTTTGATGGACAGAGAGCAGACAAAAAGTGTCAGAGGAGCGCAGGGCCAGCTAATCCAGTGTGTCAGGTGTCCCCCGTGGGTCCCACGGCAACAGTTATTGGCCCACCCCACCTCCCTTATTCCCAAAATGGCAGACTGGCTCAATAAAAAACATCCCCGTGTCACACTGAGCACCTCAACCTGGCCACAGCTAAACGGGCAGATGTTAGCAGCAGTGCCATACGGACTGTAATTGTACCATTTCACACCCGATTCCCTTTATTTACTGCTCCTCTGCTGTGAGAAAGGTGGCAGATCTGATGTTGGTAATTGTTCAGTCTACAGTGGTTCGTTTACAATTTTACATCATTACCCCTTTAGGAATATTCATTTCTGACTGACCAAAGTGTGATCATTATTTTCAGCTAAACACTCTACGAGGACACAGCCACCTGGTCAATGTCCTGAATGAGAGCGCATTGTTAAAAGGCCTGTGGCTATGAGCTGAGAGCAGACTTCCTGTTCCTGCTACAGGATTGAGGTAGAATGGAGATAACTGCAGTATGTCTGAGTATGGCAGGTAGCCCGGGTAGGGAGTACCCACAAAGACCTCTAGCTTCTGCATCACACATTATTTTAACAGAATTTTACTAAACTATTAATTAAAGCAAAACTGTATCTGTGGAAAGAAAAACAATAATGATAAAAATATTACCAATTCTTTTTCCAACAAATTCCTACAAGGTAACTGTTTGATTGAACTTCAGAGTAATGTTTGCTAACTTTTTAGCTTCTTTCTTCTTAGTTTCCACCATCGTTAATGTTGCTTGTATTCAAAGTAGCACAAGGTTTATGTCATTTTTTAAAATGCTACTCAAAGTAACAAGTAAACAGAAAGTCAGGGAAGTAACTGTGTCCAAAACCTACCTACTTTGTTGCTTTGACTTTTTAAAAATTGAATTACTAATGACGCAGTGGATAAAGTCACTTTTTGTTTACCTTCTTTAGATTATTTACGAAGGAGAAAAAGACCCATTGGTTTTTGATAACTAGCAGTTTGAAGCTCAGAGTTACCAACTTGGGTTTTTTTTGGAACCATAAGTGACCATATTTGGATAAGAGGGAGGAGCTAGTCGGCAGTGGGTGTTATTGCTGTTAGACAACTTTAACGTTTTTTTAACGTAACTGTTTTTTGTAGCAGGTAGTAAACAAGTTGACGCTGGAGTCGGCCTCAAGTGGCCAATCAGTGAACTGCAGCTTCTGGCACTTCATTTTTCTGGCTGCTTAGTCAAACAATATAAAGAAACACAAGCAACAATCGTTCAAAATGATCGGAGTTTGTAACTTAAAACACCCTCATTGCCTAAATTCTGTCATATATAATCTTCAGTGTGCCTTCCTGTTATTTCTTTGGCCTCCAAGCTCTCTATCTCCTCCTCCTCCTCACCCCTTGCTGATCATGGCGCTCAGACACTCAGAGGGGAGGTCAGATTTAGTGAGTAGGGCCTTGCTACAGTATTAATCCCCCTCTTACAAGGAGCCAGTTGCCCTTTCAGCAGCTGCTCCGTCCTAAAGAAACACACCAGGAGAAAGAAACAGCTTCAAGGGAGAAAATGTTTCAGAGCGGTGAAGGAGGAGCAGTGTGTGTGTGTGTGTGTGTGTGTGTGTGTGTGTGTGTGACTTCTGCGTGCAGTTGTGTGGATGTTTATGTACAGATGCATGCGGAGGCGGAGTAACATGCAAGCCTACCTGTGCCTCCATCTCCTCGTCACCTTTTCTCTTTGCTGATGGCCTCGCATCAACTCCCTTTTGTGATTATAGTAATTCACCACAGTAAATTGTGACATTACGCTAAGAAGGGAGCTTCTCGAAAGATCAATCCTTTTTTCCCCTGTGGGTTTATACCACACTTGGCATTTGGACTTGACTGCGGTGCCCCCCCGAGCTTTGGATCATCATTATACATTTTATAACCACAGTTATATCGTCACCATCACAGCACAGCGGCGGTGATCACCACATTTTCCCGCCTCACAACTGTGTCATTATGGCCGGCAAGAGAGCGCGGTGTGTCGTCTTTGTCCCATTTCCTACACATTTACAGACAGTAGAATAAGAGGAACTTGCAGTAAGGGTGAGGCCTGAATAGCAAGACTGGGAGCAGGTGAGGCAGTGCTGAGGAAACGCAGCATCTCCAGCACTTTGTCGTGGAGTGCTTGTTGGAAAATAATGGGCAGATGGAGAGGTTTGGTGAGGGGGAGGGTGGAGGGGGGGAAACCAGATCCAGTACGTATGCTGGAAGCAAGCTGCTGTCACTGCTGTGATAGATGAGGCTTTGAATGTTACTGAGTAATAAGCGCTTCACAAATTGGATTGCATCACAGCAGGGAAGATTACATACAAGCCCCGTACAGTATGACAGCACGTACACACCGCATTCACATGCACGCGCAGTATAGCATTGCAGTGGGGAGTAATTTCATAAACACACACAAAATTACTTGCTATTTGATATGCACCCGGACACGACAATGTTCATTTTGGAGAAGACCAACACGCCACTTAATACAGATCGTAAATCAAGAAGGGAGGGAAAGAAAGAGAGACAAAAAGACAGGGCTATTGTCACTCCCTGTTTTCATTCTGTAAGGCATTTAGAGGACCGGTTCGGCGTGAAGACTGGCCATTAGAGAGGAAAAAGGGAAGAGGAGAGCGGTGGATTCACAGAAGAAGAAGAGAGACTCTTTGTACCAGCGAGGTCAGCTTCAGCTCTTCCGACTGAGCTGTTAAGATGTTTTTACTCCACAGATAAATGGTGTAAGAAAAGGGGTCAGCGAAGCTCTCGGCTGTGCTCTTTCCTCCCTCCTTTCTCTTTTCATCATTACCTTTATGTCTCCACTGTTTCTCAGTATCCATCTTTGTCTCTGCGACCTCCACACTCACAGACAGAAAAACCAACCGTGAATAAACAAGGAAGATAAAGAGATGATGTGGAGAAGGGAGAGATTGAAGCAGCCCACAAGATCTGCTTCGCTCTTCCCTTCGGCTAAAGCAATATGGGAGCACTCTAAAAGTAGTTAGAGTAGCTAAAAGTAGTGGGAGAGCAACAGGATTAGGACAGGAGAGGGGCGCACTCTCAACAAGACAAAACAGTCGGATGAATGGCTGGCGGCTCGGCAACTTCAGCCGAGCATGTACTACTAAACTCACTGCACTAACTCGGATAGTAGCGAAGCACTCCTGCGTGACTTTAATGGTCCTCCGCTCGTTCATTTGTTAGCTTGTAGAGCTTTTTTAAGTCGTTCACCGTAAAACAATTACAGTTAGCACGGGTGCAGCGGCCCCTGGCAGCGCTGCAATAGTACAAATGATCATCACAGGGTGCAGAAGTCTGCATACCAGTGGAAAGTAGCTAAGTACTGTAATCAGGCCCAACTTTCGAGTTTTTCCTGTTTTAGTAGCATAAAATGTTCAAAATCGAGCTGAACAGCTAAATGAATATTTGTATTTTCTGCTGCTCGGGG
>OOFC01014130.1:0-13162 GCA_900323345.1 Pseudochromis fuscus
GCACCGCTGTCTCTCATTTCGAGGGCGGGCTTAGCAAGCTGAGAGGGAACCAATCACAGAAGTCGAATGTGACGCACAAAGTGTGAGACGCTCGCGCGTGTAGCCGCAACACGAAAACAAACGAGTGGAGCTATGGCAAACGGAGGAGAGAGGACTAACATTAATGACAGCTGTCGATTTTGTTCTTAAAAATTTACGGATACAAGGCGTCATTGCGCACTCGGTTCAGATAGACCGAAGCTAGAGCAAACACTCGTACGGCAGCCATGTCCGACATTTTCAATGTTTTGATTCGGGAGAAGCTTGTTCCGGCTTCTGAGTATGACGCGTCAACAACAGGGGCATGTAATTGGTCCGTCCCAAAGTTTGCTCATGAAAAGACTGGCAATGCCTCCGGTGCCAGACCCTTCTGCATTCAAACAGAATGTAGGAGGGTCTGATTGGCCAGGCTAAGAAATTATACAGCATGATGTATAGAATGATGTAATGATGTTAGACGAGTATTTAAGTCTGAGTCATGCATTGAAAGGTCAGCAAAAAAAGGATTTAAGGTTCAGTAATCTGAACTTTCAGAATATCTGCGAGCTTTAAAAATCATTTTGGTCTGCGACACCTACAGTGGTGTGGCAAGACTCTCTCACCACTTTCCTTCCATTGGATAACAAGAGCTCAAATCTCAAAGCTGTAATCACGTATAGGCAGCCTAACCTACACTAAGCATTGCAAATAATCCCCCAAACCCCAACACAGAACCACAACATATGTCATGTGTTCAGTCTCCCTGATTGCAGCACAATCAGGATTACCCATGCTTTCAAAGTAAATTATACTGTGTGCAACCATGTAGGATTTCAGAGGAACGGGAATTGGGTTTCCTTCAGAGTCACACAGCGTTCCCTGTAGTGTTTGTTCACTACTCCCCACAGATGTATGCAAAGGCAGGATGCTGCAACAGTATCCTGGAGCATACAAAATACCCTGCCTCTGGAGATAAAAAACCATGTGTATGGCCGAAAACCCACTGCTTTCTCTGTATCAGTTGGTGGCTTCGAAGATTACTGCACATCTTTGTTTAAATGAGGCACTTTCCTGTTTTTCAAAAATAAAACCATCTTTATGACATTTTACTGGCAGAGAAATTTAATGAGCATCCACCACAAGGCAGACATAAGTTTTAAAAAGCTGAACTGTGTACTAAATGTTTCTTAAACCTAAAACACAGACATATTTAAACATTAAAAACAATTAAAGGTACGTTCTTTCATTCCTTCGTTTTAAAAATGCATACATATAATTACTCTTTTCTAGTTCACATCCTTAAAGGAATGTGAAGTGTTTGATTGTGAAAGGCTAAATTATATTGTTATAATGTCAGATTTGACAAAGATATTGCAGTATGCTGTATGGATTGGGTTTCAGTTAGTTTAAATGCATTACATGTCAGTATGGATCTGTTGAAACTTCAATTTTTTGTGTGCCATCCTTTTTAGATTAGCGTTTGGCTCGGAGCAAGTGTTTGCTAATCTGGCGTGTACTGCCTGGGGGAGTTTTGTGAATTGAGTCTCTACGGCATCACCTCCGCTCAGGCTGTCTAGTTCCCCCCAACAAGCTCACAGCGGGAGACTAAGTCCAGCCTGAGTCTTAATTTAGTCCAAGAAAGCTCCTGTAATGCTTGTGCTACTATAAAACCCCAAAAGACATGACTGGCACTTAACAAGATAAAAATGCAATTATAAAAAACTTTTTGCACAGTGCATTAACTGTACTGAACTAAATATTGATAAGCAGAAGAGGTGCTAAACTAGGCCTAGTTTCAGGCTCTCAATCACCTGTCCACTTCAAATTTGTCCAACAGTTTTAGGGTCTGCTGTGAGCACCTACCAATACCTTCTTCTCAGGTGGAAAAAAACCAACTGAACCACGAGGCACCTTTGCAAATGTAAGTGGACCTGGTGACTTATCAATCTGTGTCAGAGTCCGGAAATGGGGGCTCAATATTCCAACGGGCTCGGTGGTGATGTGATATTATGCATGCAGTCTGCCTGGAAATGAGCCACCCATGCTGAAGATGAAGTGGGCAGGAAAACACCAGTTTCCAGGTTTTGAAGTGGCACTCAGTCACAAGTACCACTTCATTCCCCCGACGAGCCTTCTTGAAACGATATTCAGACTTTGGTGCCAGACCCGATGGTGGGTTTATGTATCAAGCAGACACATGAAGGCATTATACAATGAATGAGGTGCTCAAACATGGCTGCTCATTCATTCCAATGAAAGCTGCTTACATGAAGCATACACCAGTTTTTTTTCTTTCTAAACTCAGACTGAGCCCAGCTAAGAGATATTGTTTCTTAGAGCTGCTTTGAACCGCTATATGATTTTTTTAAGGTTTGTGATGCTTAGAAATTTTTCATTATATGTGAGTTGCTGCTTCCTAAATGTCGGCTGTATGTGGCAAAACCTATTTCCATACCTGTTTATCCATTAGAGCAGGGCTGCTCTATCCTGGTCCTCGAGAGCCCCTATCCTGCATGTTTTAGATGTGTTCTTCTTCCAACACACCTGATTCAAATGATCAGGATGGTTATCAGGCTTCTGCAGAGTTTGATGATGATCTGATCATTTGAATCAGGTGTGTTTTCTGCCCTGTCAACTTATACAAGTCATTGTGACAGCGATGTGTTTTCTGAAGAAAACCACGAAAATATACATTTACGTGACTGTGAAGCATCATTGCATTCATTTTTAGTTCATTAAAATAAAAACAAATAAAACTTAAACACAACAACAACAACAAAAAACATTTTTTTCCTACCTGTGGAAGGTAATTCCACGCAGTCGGTTGTCGTTATTTTGCCGGTTTGTACAACCCCACGCAGAGCACTGATGCGGCATCAATGCTGAAGACTCGACAAATGACCCTCGTAAGATGGCGGACACACTGATGTATATTCCATCCAGTCGGTGAAGCGTCTAGTGTATATGTCTATGGTTCGACTGCCCTACTACTGCCACGGCAACTCTACTTGGACAAACTGCCACTTCTTCTTCTTCTCTTTGTTTTACAGTGGTTGGAACTTTGTTGCTCATTACCACCACCTAGCTAATCCTCCGGAAAAACACTTCCATGTGATCAAATGCCGCTTCGATTCAAAGCTTTTTTTTGCCTCGAGGATTTTTCCTAATCAAGTTATTTGAGTTACTAGAGGAATCGTTTCAGCCCTAATTTTTATAATAATAATAATAATGGTTGGATTTATACAGCGCTTTTCTAGACACCCAAAGCGCTTTACAGAGACCATTATTCATTCACACCCAGTCATACCGGTGGTGGTAAGCTAAGATAGGGGGCTGCCAGTCTGCACCTACGGCCCCTCCAACCACCACCAAACCATTCATTCAACATTCATTAGAGGCAAAGGTGGGTGTCTTGCCCAAGGACACACCAACAGCAACTGGGAGGAGCAGGATTCGAACCACTGACCCTTCAGTTGGCTGCTCTACCACTGAGCCACTACCATCCCATATCTTCTTCTTCTCTTACATATATAAGAGATTAAAAATGATACAGCAAAACCAGAGAGACTGTGTCTGTGAGGATGCATCCAGGTTGTCGTGAGATGCAATTAAACACCCTGAAGAATCTTGAAAGTCCAGAGATATTGAACCTTTTACTCCACACTCACCTTTTTTCTTGACAGGACCTGGAACCTACATTACCCACAATGCAACCTGACACTAACACTTAAGTGGGAGATTAGGGTGTGTTATGCTAGAAGTGGCTAATGTAGCTCGGAGTTACGAGAGCCAGGCAGAGATAAGAGGCAGCCCACAGATGTCTTCACTCTTACACACCTCCAGGTTGTTTTTTTTCATTCGTGGCATCACTCAAGGCAAATTAAGAGACTTGGTGAAGCTCGCCTCGGAGCCACAAAACAATCTCAAACAACTTTTCCTCCAAAGTACTTCTCCTCAAGACCCATACACAGACATTGATGTACGTTTGCTTCACTGTTACTACTACTACTGCGTTATCACTGTTGGTAAGCTGCCGTTTAATTAGCCGAAAATGTTTCCTCCATTTATTTTGATCCTTAAGCAGAGAGCAGAGAGTGATCAGTTTTGATTTTCTTTTAATTGTAACTGACCATTTATTTGTTTGTATTGTGATGGTATATTACAATTACATCGGCTGTGATGTTTTCTGACAGAGTACCTGTGATCTATGCACATCAAAAATATCTCCAGGGAGAGTGTTTGCATTACAACAAAGAACATTATACAAATGTAAAAGTAAGTATACAGTACTCTATATGAGCCGCATAACACCATTTGGGTTCATTTTACGTCACTCTAAATATTTTGACAGCTCATGAAAAGCATCATACTCCAGGTGGGAATAACCCAAAGTAGACCGCTTCATATGTTCATCCTTTTCTTTTAATGCCGCAGGGAAAACATCAGTCAAACAAAAGAGAGAGAGAGAGTGAACTGGAGACGCTCTCTTTCAAGGCATCTATTCATTTTCATCTCAGGTGAACTTTAAACTTTGACTAGTTTCATAGATTATGCAGTATTCTTGTGTAACCCCATGGTCCAGTAAGTGGATGATGCGTGACACATCTCAGTCTTTTGAGCATGACTCCATGCTTGTTTTCAGTCTGACCTTCGACGGGTGCAGGATCTCTCCCGGGCGACAAAAAACATCTTAAAAGGCAGACACACCGACACGAAAGGAGAATAAAGGGCTCAGATTTCATTGCATGTATGTGTGTACTGTGTTTGTGAGTGAGGCAGAAGTAAGACAAAAGAGAAGGTAGGAGAATCAGACTTGTTAAAAAAATGTACTTTACTTTGGATAAAACATCAGGCGTTCAAAGGAGTGGTTCAGAGGACAGAGGTAAACACAACAGTTACTCAGCAGTTGTGATGACAGTGAAGATGTTTGTGTGTTCAACGGGGAATTCATTTTCCCACAAAAAGAGGATTTCCATACGCTCATGTCTTAATCTCAAAGCAGTTTTGTGGATGTTACTGTCAGCAAACTGTCACGTGTAATGTTTAATTCTCTGTTTTTTTTCCTTCCAATTATTAGAGTTCACATGCACTTTAAACAAATAATTATCACACACCCCTAATACTCCGGTGACAGCACCACATCTGACATGATAAACAAACAAAAAAGAGAAAGTAAACCAGCATTTCATTACAAAACAAGACAGAGGGCCAAACATGTGGACCCTGTATAGTTTTACTTCATGCAAAGTGTGGCTGGTCTCAGGTCAGTGGTTCTCATTGTGATGGTTTGTGCATACACGAGTGCATCTCAATGCTCTGTGCGTTATGTTATTGTCCATTCTCTTTGTTTTTTGTCCTAGTTTAACTGAACATATGAACAATGAGGTCAGTGTTTTCAACACACCAAGTAAAATGAAAACCCAACAGAAAAGTCCAAACCAGTAAACTTCATTACAGTCATCTTACAGAAACATGATACCAATAATTTGTGTACACTTAGGAGATTATGTTCTAACTTTAGGGGAGAGAGTAGAGCAGAGGTAGATGGCAGTTGGTATTTGCAGACACCAGAAGCAGCTCTTCTTCTGCTGTCAACACATCACCAACGTTTTCTTGTGCACGTGTTGAACACATTTATGTAAACAGACATTTAGTTACAGTTTGTTATGAAAGCACATGGAAATCCACTGGTTAAATTTGAGATTGCGACTTCAGAAGAGGTTTTTTTTGTGGCTCAGACCATTGATG
Organism: Pseudochromis fuscus; assembly: GCA_900323345.1. Lineage (NCBI taxonomy): Eukaryota > Metazoa > Chordata > Actinopteri > Pseudochromidae > Pseudochromis > Pseudochromis fuscus. The sequence goes on from OOFC01014130.1 coordinate 5,767, forward strand.
GTGTTGATACAGGGTTGTAAAATAGAGCTAAAGAGAGGAGCTGCAACGCCTCACCTCTCTTTCACCTCTCCACAGGTGGCCCATCAGGTCAGTGTAGGTGATGCAGGCACCCCGTCTGAAGTCAGAAAGGTGAGCATGTTTCCAACCCTGTGAAACAAAACTGTCAGACCTTTCAACAATGTAACCTGGGATGTAGTTTTCAGGTTTCCAAAGACATATTGCAAATGGGAGGCATTAGGATTACATATCAGATCTCCTCATAAGTTTTCTTGGGGCTTACGTTAGACAAATCTTGACAATAGATTATATCATTATGGGACTGAAAGACTCTTAAAGATACAAAGATTAAGTATTACCAGGGAGTTAGATGCTGAATAGAAAGAAACAAACACACAGTAACATAATGTGGAGTTGTTTAAAAACATGTAGTAGACATTTAAGGGTTAACGAGGCACACTGGGTGTCCTTTTTTCAGTGAACTTTATTATCTCGGCTGTGGGTTGACAGACGTGCTCTTGTCAGACTCCTGACATCACATTCAGATCAAAGCACCTTATTTGTGCTCCTGACCTAGAACTGACATTTGAAATGATTCACCGCTTGCGTACAGTGTAGGTCTGTGTGTGTGTGTGTGTGTGTACTTGTATGAACATGTGTCTGTGTTTACACCTCTCCAACTGGCGACAATTTTTCAGATAAAATATGTAAATGAGTGTAAATATCCAGCATATGGAGATATAGTGTAACCCACATGTGTGCAATTAACTGCGGTAAAGATGCAGAACAAAACTACGCCTATGCAATTGTTTGTCTATTTATTTCATGCTAGGCCCCCTGAGGTTCATGGTTTCTATGGAGACCTACGTGGGAGGTGGTAGGTGGGGACTCAGGAGATACCTTTTTCACTCTTAGGCTCTGCTACACCGATGGTCCAGCTTTATTCGCACAGGTTAATGTGTGTGGCCTTGCAAAATGATCATTCGCAGCCTGGACGCAGATATTAATTCAAATCCCTTGTGTTGAAATCCTGCAGCTGCATTAATATTTTCGCTGGGTTTGCCTGAGTGAAGGTTCGTTTGAGCCTTACGTTAACGCTGTCATTGATGTTAAAGAGACTACCAACGTTTGAGGGTTTAAACGCAAATATCATAACAGAGTGTAGTCAAGATCATTTAAATCTATTCAGCCTTCTTCTGGTCAGAGTGGTACTGTATTTATATAGATAACACTGATTTTGTTTTCTTCATTTTGCTGTTATTCAGCAGTATTATGCAGTTGGCTGTTTATATTTTGATGAGAAATTAAATAATAAAAACAGCCCTGACATGAAAAAATTATTGTTACTGGTACATGTCAATAAATACTGTATTTTCACACGCACATTGTTTTACCATTTGACTACAGTGCTGTGCGAGAGCAGAACAGAACTGGATCCAAATTCATTAGAAATAATAGTCCTTGTATTGTAACTTGGCATTTTCAGAAGTCTCATGAAACACTGAAATCTCCTTATCGATGGGGAAAGGCGGATTTCGTAATGCCAGCTTCACTTCCATGTTAATTACCCTGCAGCGTCCTCAGTTCCCACAGCTGTTTCCCACATCTCTAAGGGGAAAAGAAACAAATTTTGGATGGCTTATGCTGCTCAAAGATGGCTTTTGAATTGGAATTGAAAAATGTCAAGTGTTCTGCTTTGTAAAGACCGGGATGAGAAAATTGAAAATCCTCCATCGCCAAGCAAAGAGTTTCTCACTGCCTGACACAGGCGCAGCCAAGACAATCCCTTGCATAACCTCTGAATTATTTACATACTGCGGTGCGGGCGCATAAACATTACTGCTATGAGCCTGGCTGGGTGAGGATGGACACAAACATTCCTTGACAGCTACCATATTACAGTGTTCATCCTCAGACCATGCGATGGGGAAAGAGTCCGCTGAGAAAAGGGGGACAGTACATGCATTGGATAAAGCAGGATCAATTCATTGATTGTAACCAAGGGACCAATGGCACTGTCATGTCAGTGGCCATCCAAGCGCTGCTTAACTTATTGATTATTTAATAGTTCGTGCCAAGGCAGTCAATGGTGATACAGAAATTGTTTCTTAACATTTACCTTCCCACTGTGAAAACACCTGCAGAGAAATCATGTCAGCTTGTTGCATTTTTAATTTTGGTTTCAACCAGTTTATTATATTTTTTAAAGATTAATGAGGAAATACAAAAAAGAAAAAGAAAAAAATCACTTTTGTTCCAGTCGGTTTCCTGCAGTTACAAGGCAGCCTTTCAAGGATGGGATTGTGGTCTCCAGGGCACTGCTCTCTATCAATACCAGTTAAAGGAAAGTCTCTGTAGCTGACTAACACAAGGGCATTGGATTGTCGAACACACCCGGGCAATTGTTTTTATCAGAGTTGGGGATGCCTGGCGAAAGAGAAAATAACCTCCTCTGCTCTTTTCAGGTTCTGGATCTTGTCCATTTTATTTTTTAACTATCCCATCACAGCTTTCTTTGTAAGTTATTACAATGTTAAATATATTTATAGTGGACAGTCAGTCAGTAACTGTTGCTGCTTCAAGTTTGAAACTTAATCTGAGATTTAATCAATACTGTTAAAATAACAGAAGTGACATTTAGTAATCTGACATTTACTGTCATTACAGTGCGTCAACACCTTCCACAAGTTATTTAATCATTTTTAAAAAAAACGTGCGTGAGTAAACACTGTGATCGTGTTGTTTACTCCCTATAAATAGAGGCTTGATGTAAAGTGTCACCTCTTTCATCTCCTCCTTTTCCACCCACAGAGTGACTGCATGTGCTTTGGCTTAAGATGTATCATCGTGCATGGGATGCTGGGAAACAAAAAAAAGAAACACAACTTTATGAGGGCTCAAAGGACAGAAACATTTACTCATAGTTTGAGTCAAAGGTTTAAAATATCTTTGGAATTATTGAGTTAAGTTCACAATCTAAAACAAGGTATCGTCTTTGTTTTTGGAGGAACTGCCAACCACCAACTCCAGTAGGTTTTTATTGTTTCCAGCTTTGAAATCTTTAGGAAAAATATAAAAGTCCTTTCTTGCTTAGTGTGGGTTACAAGATGAATGTGGTACACGACAAAATCATGTTATAGTGTGAAAGGAATGAGATGACATCATACATATAAATCTACTACAAATCTCCATGAACAGTTTCAGTAGTAGTTCGGTGTTCAGTAGTTAATGTTGGTGTCCTTTAGACATCATTTGCCATATTTAACAATCATCCCAGTTCTCCAGAACAACTATCACAACACATATTGTGTTGTTCTCCCAGTGGCCTTTTTATGCCACATTAAATACTGTACAATCACAACCAAATGATCCACACACACTGATGCAATAAGCAATAAACACAACAACTCTCGCAGTTTTCTTTCTTCTTCTTCTTTTTTCCTGTGTACAGCGTCTCTGTCCATAAACACTTTCTATGGTTCCACTGGAAACGAGGCCATAAGTCGCCTCAGTAAATGGGTTTATAAGCAGTTCACCGAAGCATGATGCCTCCTTACCTGAAACCCCTCACCATTAGCCCTCACATATTACCACTGATACAATTTATTTTCAGGCAATTGTGGCACAGACCAATGGGTCCCTCAATTGATTCTACTGCTTAGGCAAAAAAATCTGCTCCCACACTTCAAAGAGAGCTGCTCATCCACGTCTGTATGTCCTCAAGACAAGGACTTCACAGCAATCCTCCAGGAACTCTTACATTAGGAAGATCTGAATGAAAGCACATTTTCTTTGTGACTCATGTTTTCTCCAGTTATGTTTGGTTTTGGCAGAATAGATTTTAAGAGGTTTGTCTAGACTGAGGTTGGAGCAGAGGGCAAACAAGGGACAGCTTTATTGCTGAAAAGCAAACTTCAAACAAGATTCATCATTGCTGCGGACGCTGAAAAATCCTGCCTTTAATCATTTTGTCAAATAGGATACTTATCATCCAGGAACAGGTACATTAGACTGGCATTTCACAACAGAACTAAATGAACACATCACTGCGATTGTTGAGAGTGTTTTATTTCCTGCATTTATATTTATCATTTACAGCAGCAAAGAAGCCGAGCAAATACCTCAGTATACCATGACTGTTGATTTGATCAACCTGGCACGAATGGAGAGCTGATTAATGGAAATGCTAATCAAATCAAACCCAACAAGTTGTAATTAACTAAATTCACTCAAGACTCCTGCAGAACAAGTTTACACTTTTAATCAGCATAGACTTCCTTTTGCCTGTATAATTCCTTTTAGCAGCCATTTAGCTGCTACTCAAAGTGAACAACTACAGATTGGCAACGGGACAGGAGGAAGGAATTGGGTTAGGATTTTAAGGTGGTGGCTGTATCATGTGTTTACTCAAGTCCTTGATGATCATGGCGGAGGGGGAGGAGGAGGAGGGTGGGAGGATTTGGCCATAACTCACACTGTTACAATATAAATCCTGCTGTCTCATGCAGGTGAACAGCATATTGATTTTTCTGCACAAGAAATACAGTCCTTCCAGGCCATTTGCCTTTGTTGATATGTGGCATTGTGGTGTGGAAAATGAGTTGCAGAGGTCTTCAAGGAGAAGATCACACTCACTGGTCTAAAGAACCACTTACTCAGCATAATCCTGCATGTGAGTTTTCATTGTTTTGTACAGGTGCTGCAGATGTGTATGCTATAATTGCTGTGTGTGTTCATACAGGCAGTAGACGGTTGCTCAATAAAGCACCGAGTGTCGTCTGTGTGAAGTGTCCCTAAAGCTGTGTCCATGTTTTCCACGGTTGTTCATCTGATGCAGGTCGTTCTCTTTCACTTAATGTAGCTGTCGGCTCAGGACGTGCAACAACTCACGTTTGGCCCGTGCTATAAGCCTGCGAATGCTCCCTAAAGCCTATTTTCACACTTTGTTTGTTTTCCTGCATTCTCACTTAATAACTGTGATCGGCCTTAGCACGCTCCTGAAACACAGGTAACAATGCCGCTCACGTTATACGCCTGCTCGGTAATTAGGGCCTCAGCCAGAGAAGAAAACATTTGTTCAATGCTCCAGCACTGTTGGAGCCAATAATGTAATAACAGCCGATAACGTAATAAATTTGCCCTTTTTGAAATGTACCGTATTTTCCGGACTATTGAGCGCACCTGTCTATAAGCTGCTATTGAATTTATCCGAACAGTTTCATGTGGTCCACTCTGACCGGGTCTGATGTGAGGAGGCTAATGTATCGGCAGCACGGAGCTTGCTAGCTTGTAAAAAGCCAACGAGCTTCGTGATACCGATATATGAGCCACACCGGTGTTTAAGCTGCAGGGTTCAAAGCATCGGAAAAAAGTAGCGACTTATAGTCCGGAAAATACGGTAATAGGGCAATAACGTAATAACTGGCCAATAATGCAATAAAAATCCTGAACCGCTAACGTAATAACTGTTGGCCAATAACGTAATAATTTATTACGTTATACGTTTATAACTTAATAATTTATTACGTTATTGTCTGTTTATTACGTTATTGGCCTGGTCAAAGAAAAAAAAACTTTGCAAACATAATAACTGAGCCAATAATGTAGTAAATCATTACGTTAATGGCCAACAGTTATTACGTTATCGGTTCAGGATTTTTATTACGTTATTGGTCAGTTATTACGTTATTGGATTATTACATTTCAAAAAGGGCAAATTTATTACATTATAAGCTGTTATTACATTATCTGCTGTTATTACATTATTGGCTTCAACAGGCACAAACCCAAAGTCTTTGACTTACAGGCTGATAAAATGCTCAACAGCACAAAATCTGAAATGTGTCAATGTTACCTTTAAACAAATTATCTTCACAGCTGAATCCTGAAAATCTGAATAAACAAAGACGACAGCTGCAAGCAGATCAACAAGACGTTTGAGTCTGTTAAAATCCGTCTAAGTCGACTTGGTTTGGTGTTTTTGTGGAGTTAAATTAAATGGATCCCTACTTTATGAGACAAAGAGGATTTGATTGTTTGTTTGAAACATCCTAAATCTGGTGATTATTGGTGTTATCAACCATTACAGCATAAAATTGCTTTAAGACACAAGGAGGGCTTGTACAGGAATGAGGAAGAGGAGGAGGAGTAGTGAGAGAATCTCACTGAGAGTATTCATTTCATGCAGAATCGTTATGCAACCATCATTCTGTCAGAAAATGAGTGGAACTACATTTGGAGGGACTTAAACAATGGCACTAAGCTATAAGATTGAATGTTTAGAATAGTGTGAAAGGTCATGTCATTCATTCAGTGGAACCTGGTATATATCACTGCATTATGCATTCAGCACAAACCGACAAAAACACAGTAGAGTGGAACGTCAGCGGAACATAGCTGACTACTCAGCATACCCTGCCAGATATTATGATTTCCAACCGTAGTTTAAATAAGAAATGAAGGTTTTGGGATGCGGGGACTCAGGCCAGTCTTTCAGGCAACCACCAGATTGTTGCCTTGGACGTATTCATTGTGGAAACAGATGGGATGGGGCGCACAGTGGCAGATCATTGTTATTATGGTCACACGGTGGGGGCGAGTTATGGAAAATGTTCCTTGTAAGGCAATGTATCATGGTTCATTCACTCTGAAAACTAAAATAAAAAAATCAATGGATGACATCGCAAAAGTATAAAAAGTAGAAATACTTCTGATGTGAGTGCGATATCGTGACCGCTGTTTTCTTCCTCTTTTGTTATTGAGAGTTGAACAACACAGCGTTATTACAGAAGCTGTGCTTATATGTCTGATTCACAGCGACAAAATGCTCAAAGTAGTTTTATAGTGAACATCATAATCATAGTTCAATCACAATAGCTGTATCAGAATCTAATTTTCAGTGCATTTGTAATGTGAGCACAAGTGTATTTGCTGCAGGAAAAAAAAAAGAAAAAAGTATTATAATAATAAGCAGAATGACAAAGAGACGGAAAGCTTGAGCTGATGCCAGTGGTACAGCAGCAGCCTGGGACTAACAGAAGAGAAAAGAGAGAAACAGAGAAGCCTGCTGGGGGAACATAACTCTGCTCTGTGTCCCGATGCTGAGAGAGGAAAGGAAAAGAAGATACAATGCAATATTCTCTTTGGAATTAATTCACTGTCTCTTCTCCAAGAGCATCTAATTTACTGTTGCTTGCCTTCCTTACTGTCTCAATCTGCCCCTCGCTCTCTGTGTCTCCCACTTTCTTCATCCATCTCCTTTACTATCTCGCTGTTTCCATCCTGCTCTATGCCACCCCCTCACCCCCCAAACCACCACCACCACCACCACCACCACCACCTCTTTCCCTTTACTGTCTCTCATTCTCAGCCTTAGGCCTTTGTTAGACTGTCTTTGTGG
>OOFC01014130.1:13196-34581 GCA_900323345.1 Pseudochromis fuscus
GGCGAGTGCAGAGAGAAAGAGGGAGGCCTTGAACACGACTCAAGCAGGCTGATTGGGAAGGAGAGCACAAGAACCTGGAGACATGGGAGATGAGAGAGGGAGCGAGTGGATATGAAAAACCTCTTCTCCCCCTGTGAGAGACAGAGGGAATGGGAAAGGAGAGGGAGTGTAGTGATGGAAACACAGACAGGCAAGGAGGGAAAAAAGTGGTTATCCCCTTATCCGCTGTTTTAAAGAGGTTAACCTCATTAAAATTGTGGTTATGAAAATGCTGAGGGCGTGATAGATAATAAATTCTCATGCCAATAGTACATGCTCGGTTTGAATTCATAGGTTCTTCACCTATTAAGTTTCAATATGAGATTACTTTTTGCATCCTAAAGGTGCTCTACCCCCCGCACATTTGGATTAAAAGATAAAAATCTTTGTAGCCGACAAAGTATAGATTATTGCTGGAAGAGAAATCTTGGCCACTCCTCGCCAACTCTTAAACTTTTGCTAGAAATGAAAACATGGCAGCAGTTTTTAGTGGCTGAAATAAAAACCGGAGTAAATGAGTCAAATATGAGAAGGTCACTGTGTTTTCCAGCCCGTTGCTCATCCTAAATGGGTCCCCGTGGTCCAAATGAGGATGGATGTGAGCTGAAGAGGAATCACTGGTCTGAGCTCAGCCTCTCGACAAGTCAAGGGAAAGACAAGGGCGAAAGAGGCTGGAGGAGTGGAGTTCGAAGGAGGACTGGCTCTGCTGAGGTTTAGATAAACTTGTGTAGAGGATTTAGAGAATACAGTTGTAGCTGCTGTGTTCGGTGTGTGTAGGCTGGCAGCACAGACTGGGAGGAGGTCAAGGGGCCTGTACTTAGTTTACAGATTTACCAGCAAGCCTTGGTGCCGGTGGCCAAGTCTCCTGATCATCTCTCTGTTGTTCGATTGTTTTTCTACTCTCGCTCTCTCAAGCGTGTGAAACTAATGAGGTGTTTTGTGTCAGTTTTAAGATAGTAAAAACACCCTTGCTGGTCAATTTCTGCAAAGTAAAAAAAGTATTATATTTATTTCATACAAATACCATTGCGCGGATGTAAAATAGGAAAATTCAATGCTTAGTTGTTTTCATTTTCCTCTCCTTTTGATAATTATGATACTTTTTTAAGCATATTTTACTCAGAGTTGTTTGCTATGTAAAAGGAGTCTGGAAACCTGAAACAATAAGAGGTGCTCTGATTGAAGGATTAGAGGGCAGTATCTCATTAACATGGTAGCAGACTTTACTGTGGCCACTGTGGATGATTTATTAGTCTTGACCAAGTGCATACAGTTATAGGTCTCTATCTACATTAAGCTATAGGACACTTGATATCTTTCATGATTCATGATGAGGAGCTTGGAAACATCTCAAGGTCAGACTGATAACTGTGGGGTGTTGGATGATGACAGCTTAAAGTCTGAGTCTCACCACTTTTCTCTCTCCAGCTGTGGAAAACTCCTCTGAATTTGCAGAAGTAAAAAAAAACACACAACAGATATCTTACCCCCTCAGGAAAATAAAAACAAAACAGTTTTCTAAATGACCAGTCGTTGAACAAAGTCACCTACAGAGAACATCAGGGTCTAAATCGGATCTGTGTCCAAGTGGAGAAGAGTTTTTAACCCACATTTTAACACTTTAAGCACAGTAAAAAAAAAGTCAAACCAATTTTGATGATCCAATATTGTATCCAACAGCTCAAAAAAAAAACCCCTACAAATGGAGTTTGGTTGTGCTTAAAATCATAGTTCTCACCATGGGCTCATTGTCAATTTGAAATTGCAAAGTAGTCAAATTAACTTAACCCAAATCAGATTCATCAGTTAGAAGTGGCTGAAAAAACCACAGTTGGCACTTCAAGAATCTGGGTTTAAAAAACAACTGCCACAACTCAGTCAGTGTATCTTCTGGTTTCATTAGTCAGTTGTCACTGGGGACTGAAAAGATCGCTGCACATGAACTCCTAACTTGGTCTTTTAGGTTGATGCTTCAGTAAGATCTTCAGATCATGTCTCAGTCACTTCTCAGCTGGAAGACCAAGGCTTACTTGGGTCTATAATTCATGGAGTCCTAATAAACACGTTTAAACATGGGCAAACACATCCTCTTTGATAACACTGAAAACAGTGTTGTTTGTCACTGTGTTCCAGAGACTATATCATCCACTCCCACACACCTTATCCAAGACAATATCACAACAACACCCAAGGGATAATTATAGTTATAATGAGATACACTGTGTGCATTATGACTTTAAAAATGCTACAATTCAAAAAGACATAGATGTGAATGTTGCTCATAACTGACTTTGGTTAAGCAACACAGTGGTTTGTAGTTATTATGCTACTGACATCACATAGTTTAATATTTTGGGTTGGGATGTTTGTTCAAGATCTGCACTTTAAAAATTCAACACGGCTTTTCAGAGAAAAAGGTACTCGAAACAGCTAAATTCATCAATGAGCATCCAACTTCCTGAGGCTTGAAAGCCGCTGGGAGTGAGAGAAGGGGTTAGGGAAATGCTGAAGAGGCTGATTATACACAATTTAAAGTCCCAACCCGGCAGGCTTTTTGGAAGTGCTATTGAAGAGGAGGAGGAGGACGAGGAGGAGGAGGAGGAGGAGGGAGGAGGGAGCGTTGTCTTCACCAACGAGACAGCGCCCCAGTCGGTTCTCTGTGACCGACCATGAAACGCACATCTTCCGACCAGCCAAACGGACTGCCCTGCAAGCTGCGTAAATGCGCACGGCCTAACCGGGATGTTACGAGACTGTCCCTTCAGAGCAAAACCCGAACGTTTCTTTTCTCTTAAAAAAAAGTTGTATTACGAAGTCTCGTGCAGCTTTAAAAAATATAATTAAATTCTGAAAAATAAAGACAGTCGATGCTGAGTAAATATTACACAAGCCTTAAAGTTCATCTGAGCATTGCAATCAGATGTCATTCAGTGAAAAAGGTGATCAGAAAATAAAGTAAAATTATTTCTAATTAAAAGCGACTACCGGGTTTTATTTTGTGAACACGGAGCGGATATGATGATCGGTGTGACTCGGTGGGATTTGACAGCAGTTGTCCGGGAGCGTTAAGCGCACACGTCGCTCTCTCCACTACATCGCACCACTGCGGTAGGAGCGGAGGAGTACCCGGCAGGCACAGTTCACTTGTTCCTGCACGACTAAATCCAGCTGGCGACTGTGTCTCTGTACCGACTTTATCACAGAGGAGGAGTTTACCTGAGAGGACATATAAGCAACAGCTCCCAGGGCAATCCCTACAAGCCCAGCGAGAGCAGAGGAAGGAGAACTTTTGGCGTGATTTTTTTTAACCACATCTGCGTAACCTTGGAAGTCAGACCTGATTATTGAGAGAGGATGGGACTGCTACTGCTTTCCATCGCCCTGTGTGTGAGCGCCGCTGTCCCACAGCATGTGAAAGGTGAGTGAGGAAAAAGTGACAGGTTGTCATCACCGTTGTCATAACATTTTACATGACTAGCCCTTTAGCGTGGGAGACCGATCAATAGCAATCGGGACGTCTGCACGTATCCTATTGAAAGTGACCAAGTGAAGTGATCATTTAAAAAGGGGGGAATCCCACATGAATATCTGATCAGAAAACCAACAGTCCGTCTGTGGTGAGTCTGTGTTGTTTGCGGAATACAAACCCTGTCAGTACGCTTTGGCAACAAACAACAACCGCTTGTAATACGTGCGTAATTCCTTAGTTAATTGTGCTTTTCTTGTGTTTAAACGGCACTTGTTCAAGTCGATCAGACATATATTTTAAATATTTTTATCCGTGCGTAATTTTTCTGTGATAAGGGTCCAAATCAGTCCGCGCTTTAGGCGCACACAATTAAGATAAAATGTGCACTGCTCCAGTATTTTGTGCGCCCTCGCAGTGATCATCTTCAGCTGCTCGCTTCGTTTCTTTTTGATGCTTCCACGGGATAAAATTAGCTGAGCTTCCAGGTATTAGACCACGTTGATTAATACAAAAAGGACGTCACTTTTCCTTCTTTAACAAACTGAATTAGGAAGATAAGTGGGAAGATTCCTTTCATGTGTGCTACGACAGACCCAGATGCTATCACTTAGGGGAGATAGAGAGCCTCCTGTATTAGTTGCGGTATCATTATTGACTAGGATGACATCACAAGAAGGTCAATTGCAAGTCTGATGTAGAGTCTTTTCCAAAAACTGCCAGACTGCCTTCTGTACAAAAGAAATGATTAAAAGCTGATGTATTACCCTGACTCCCTGGATCACTATTCAGATCATCTCCCTCTTTGTCCTCTGGTGACAGGAATGTTTAAGATTTTGCCCACCACATATTTTCCATGAACTGTACAGAAACAGTACCTGTGCATTTTTCTGTAAAGAAAACAGCCCTTATGGAAGTGGGTCATGCCATCCTGCCTGTCTCTATTCATTTGGCAGCATGCTTGCCTCGGGAGTCACACATGTCAGACAGACCTCAGTCTCTACACCAGGAGTGTGCCTTAAGCAGAGTTTCTAAGGCTCCCTAAGCCTCACAGTGTCAACTCAGAGTCAGCCGTTTCAAGACATAATACTCCCTGGTAGGTTGGCATAATGAATGCAGAGGAAAAGCAGAGAGCCGTGGGTCGACTTGTTTCGAGGCTCAGCGAGTTAAAAATACCCCCGAACTAGTCCCTCAATTAATCATATCCCAGTTAAATTTGTGGTATTGTGAAGGGATTTTTGTCCATGTGTTTCCAAACTGAGTGCAGCTGTAGCCTCATCCACAGTGAGGAGGGGGTTGGAGGAGGAGATGGAGGGGGAAGGAGGCTGCTAACAACAGCAGATCTGTGTTTTTAACATCCTTACAGCTATACTGGTCAGCCTGGCAGGTATTTTCACAACTACTTCATACCCCATACTCAGACTGACAGGGCCCTAAAGCCCACTGTCACACAGAAACACATAGAAAGTCTGCACTGTGGTCACTTGAAATCTTTTGTGTGTTGTTCTAAAGATGAATTCTCTTTCTGCCATTGCTCAAAGATAGCAGGTGTTTTCAGAGATAGCTTCGAACAAACACACTATTGAGGATGTCGCAAGGCGCCTCTGTCCACTGAAAACAAATTGATAGGGCAGAAACATTCACCTTCAGGTAAAACAGACTGCATTGTTTCAAGTCAGCGTGCAATACATCACTTCCTCTGGTTGGTTACTGGTGCTGACTCTCGCACATTGTTTGGGATCCTGCCTGTCCGCCTGGACAAAGCACATGACTGCACCCATGGGCCCTCTGTATTAAAATGTAAGACGCTTTTGTGCTTGTTTAGAGAGTCGGCTTTAATGAATTTTATGCATCTTAATTTTAGTCTCAGTCTTGTTATAATGGCTGCACAATTAGAGCCTTTTAGGCAAATGGACAGCCATCTGGAGTGGCACTGTGATTATCTGCTATTGAATGGTGAATCATGATTAGTGTTTAACAATAGCAAAATAGCGAAATCCTGTTGGTTGCTGTTCATTTCGCTCAAAGATTCCACTTTTGTGACACAGTTGAAGAAGTCTGTCAATCCACTGATTTAAAAATGTTATTTCTGGAATGCTCGTGGCTTTAGATGGGACTGATAAGTTCCTCATCGTGCTTGCTGACTGTGGATTTGTGGATTTCAGACTTGAAGCTGGGAAACTGACAGAAGACTGCTCCACTGCTTATTTTTTATCCACTTCCTTACCTTTTCACAACAAAGTACATCAGATTACATTAATTGCTGGAATGTCCTTAATTTACTTTTAAATTGAATTATTTGTGCTGAACAGACAAACAGAGCTTTTGTTTGCAAACAGTATAATGGCTAAAAATGGAAAGTGCATGTAGATGGTAGCGATTTATCTAAAAGCTCATTACATTTACTGGTCACTGAAGGTTATGGCTGATGCACGGGTGACTTTTAATAACAATAACTTGTGACCTACCTCAACAGTGCCCTTCAATCTGGTTTTAAATGGCACTGTCCTCAATCAGTGGAGGGAGGTCAGACCTCTGTCAGATTGGCAGCCATGATAACACTGAATATGAGAACACAGGAATCGGTGATGTAGTGATATTGGGTGCTGTTTTTGTTGTGTTTGTGGAACTTAATTGGGCCATTTATTGTCAGCGTGCATATTTCTTAATCCCATTAATATTTGAAGCAGAGTTCATTTGTCTTTTATGCTGACAGGTTAATGGATACAGTGCTATTTGTCTTTGCTGTAGTCGGCCCTCTGTTGTCCTGCCTACATTTCATGCTTGACTTATTGGGAGGGCACTAGAGGGACTGTTATAGAGGTTGCAAGGACACGCGAAGAGGAAGCCTTTACCGAGAACTTTAATGCAGCCCTGAGATGTGGACAGTGGTAAAATAAGTTGTTTGAGCCCAACACAGACTCGTGTAAGCTTTCAGACAGAAACAAAATGAGTGTGTCACTGCCGTTTTACTGTGTCTTTGTATTTTCTCCCTGGTAATTGAATAATGGTGACTGGTCCTGAGTCCTCACTCAAGTAAAATACAGGAGTTGGTGATGTACTGTGCTTTGAGGCCCAGTTCTAGATTCTCAAGGTGACTCAGACTTATCAAATCTGCATTTTTACATCATAGAGTGAATAGAAAGAGTGTTTCAATACATCACACACATACAAGAACATCACAAGGACACAAACAAAGCCGATCATTATCAAAAATAGCCTTTTTTTTGCAATCCTTGAATCAATATGTGATGTTTCTATTCACAAAACTCTGGTAACATTGATTTGAAAATTCTCCAGACATGTTAAAGGTTTACTAAAAGCAGCGTATAACATAATGGCAGCTAGCTTAAGCAACGATTTTTGTACTGTGCTGTTAACGACAGATCGTGACTGTGCCACAAAGAAAAAGAAAAGTGTCAGATCATGTTGAGTGTACATCTTTTTGTTTTTTTTTTGGGATAAGAACATGCAGCAGACCAGCCTTTCATAGTTTGAGCAATCATAAGACCACATGCTGGTTTTAAGTAATCCCACAGGGTCATGATTAATGACTCAACTTTTGGAGGCATGAGCAGCATGTGTGTGGCAAAGAAGAGCAGATAATGAAGTTACATGATGTCTTTCTCGAAACACATTTATAACAACTTTACATATGTTTGGAGTATTTTTTTGACTCGGTTCCTATGAAAACAAATATTGTAAAAAGCCAACCACTCATCCAGAGAGATCACTTTTATCCAGAAGGAGATAATATATTTTTATGTGGACATCGCGGGTACAACACACTATTCAAATGCTGTTGAAGACACCATCAGAAAACAAGTGCTTCTATAGAGGGATTCCTATTTGTTGTTTGTGTAATTGATTTTTCATATGCAGCATGTGTCATTAATTATAACTCCTCCTGAAAAAAGATATTTTTATCTTATCACGTCTCTGTTTTCTGGTGCCCACAGTGAGATATCCACCACTTACGCCAAGCAGGCACTTCTACACATGACTGAATAACTGTTTAAATACAGATCTAACGCAGATATCAGGATTTTGTTGACAGCGATGACACTGAGTTGAATTCAGGTTTTGATAAGTTCAGCTCTTACCAATGAACAGTAGTCTTTGAAATCTATCTATCTATCTATCTATCTATCTATCTATCTATCTATCTAGTTTGTGTGTGTAGTGAGGGAGTTGTGAAGCAGGAATCCGAAGCTCACTGACAAACATCAGGATGGATTTCATTGCATTCCTCATGTGAGCCAAGCACAATTTTCATACTGTAGTGGGCGTGGCTGTTGAACGCTCCGGACCCACCAGATTTGTCAGCGAGGTGTCACCCCGGCATCAGCCATTCATTATCAGTGTTGGCCGTAAGTGAAAGAGTCCACCTTTCCACAGCAGATCAATAAGGAGAATAAATTATTTTGGATGAAGTGCAGCAGCTTGCAAGTCGGAGGAGGTGTGAACACTTTAGGCTTGTTTAAGTTTTACTTTCAGACAGCGGTGTTTAAAGCCGGGAGGATTTTAAAGCTTGTGCTTGGATGGTTGCGTGTTTGATGTTTACACAGAAAGTCAGCTCCTAACACTGTTTTTGTGATGTAACATCTGCTGTAAATTTTCTTTAGTGTTTAAGTGTGCGCTTGTAACTTTTTTCCATCCCTTGAAAACTCTTTCCCAACAATGTGTTTACTTGTGTCACATTATCAGGTGTGTATAGGGCTCAGGTGTTAAAGTAGTGCCATGGAGGGATGAGACCCTGCAGGTTTTCTTTCCAGCCATCTCTCCAGCAGCTGATCTCACTGATTAGGTCCTTCCCTCAAATTGAAGGAAGTGCTAATCATTAAAATCACTTGCTTTAGGAGCCAGCTGGAAAGAAAACCTGCAGGGTCTTGGCCCTCCATGGCACCAGTTTGACACCCCTGATATAGGGCATCCAGTCTCTGATTAGGTTTGTAATGGGAGGAGAGTTTTTGAGTAGATTTTCAAACAAACTAAAAGCTCATGCTTGTATTTTTTTTGGACACACATTCTTTAGCTGTTGCAAAATGAAGTTAAGCTCGTCTTAGTCAAAATAAGGTTGAGGAGTTAAAGCAATGAGCTTTGCTTTGGTCTGATAAAGTCTCTCCATTGGGTTTTGGAGACACTACTGCATTTCCAATAAGCCCAATCTACTTATTTGAGATCAGATGGGTACTTCCAACAAGCCCCAAGGGGATTTAGGTTACTCAGTCCTTTTCGACAGATATACTTAAATTGTGAGCCCTAATCTTACCGTCTACACACCAAGGTTAAAAAGGTAACTTGAATTGTCAACTTGTTCTTCTCTTCCACACATGCACACCCATGATGGCGGCTAAAAAAAATACTGTACATGAAAATGTAGTAGCTAATACAGAACTCTGTCTTTCCCTTTCTCACTCCACTAATTTGCAGTAGATACAGTCGTTATTTAAGGATTTGTTTGCGCATTTCATTGTATTCACGTACTCATTAGTTACCAGTATTTTTAACTCATAGTACCTCAGCATGCTGTGTATTTCCTGGGGTCTGTGTTTGTGGGTCCAGAGATGTGTGGGTTTCTATGCTTGAAGCTTGAAGAGGTAACCCAGAAATGTCATCACACAAAGTCTTGGCAGCAGTTCTGACTCCTATGCACAATGTGTATGTGCATCAGTACTTCACTCATTTACCAAAACACAAAAAACATCTCCTTTTTTTTATAATGCTATGAGTTATCCTGCTTTTAGGCTAACATTTAATTGCCAACAAGGGTGTGTTTTCTGAGTGATTGATTGAGAGCAAGATGTAGAATCTCTTAAAAGATCAGTAAAAATGTTTTGAGAAATTTCTTTGATATTATCAATCTTCATATGCCAGATTTTAAATGGAAGCCTGTGCTTCAACTCAAATATTAATAAACTTCCTTAGACTGTTTCCAAGTACTTTTCAGAAGGGCTATTTAAGGTAATGGCATAAAGTATATTCTATCCATTGAGAAGTGAAGTGCAATATTTTAAAGTGGAATGTCTTCAGTCCAGATGTTTTAGATTACCCCTGGGGTGGGTAGTAGCAGACAGGGGAGAGAGAGGATGAGAAAGAGGGAGCTGAGAGCCAAGATGAAAATCCCCTTTAATGTGAAGTTCAATGAACAGAAACTACTCACCTTCAAACTTTAAAGTAAAGTCCATTAGAAAACTGAACAAGAAAACTCCTCTCCACTGTGTAATCGCCGGCCAGTGTGACTAACAGAAAGGGTAACCACTGCAACAAGTTGCACTGTTTTGGTAATTTTTAGGTACAGGTATGACACTGTGATTTGATTTTTTTTGCTCCAAATATGTTTAGATGCCAGGGAGCCAATCATAGTTAATCTAAAGTGAGGTGATACAGTTTACCATCAGTCCTGAGAAGCTACACCTGTGATATAGGTTAAGTCAAAGTCAGATTTAAGAGGAGGGTTCATCCAAAAAAAGAAAGCATAAGCAGATAATTATGTAGTATCATTGTATGAAAAGACACTAATGTCTCCTGATAAACATTTATCAGTGGTCTAACATTACTGTGATCAGACTGGTTTATGTGCAGTTTCCAAAGCCGACAAGAAAATGCCGACACAGCAGTGATGAGTTACAGCCACTCTGGGTGTGGGGCAGACAATTTGTACACTTCAGATCAAATTGAACTGAATATACACCAGTATTTGTTTCTTGCCACCTACTAACCTTTGCACAAAGTGGGGGATCTATCCCTCGAGCACGTCTATAGCCACCTACCTTCAACCTCTTTATTATAATACACATGTAAAATAAAGTAACAGAGGATAACGGTGTGAATAACAGTGGACAGGATACGCCACTCACCCCCCACCACTTGTTTCGTCACACTTCCTGCTGAAACTTTTTTTTTTTCCAAGACAAACGGTGACAGTTCAGCAGAAAGAGGGACATTTGAAAAGGACAACCTGAGCTTTCTTACACAGATTGTATTGATCTCCTGTTTAAAAGTTCAAGCTGGCCCACACATTTATATTTCTGTCCATGTTACACAGCCAACCTAATTCCACTGACATTGTTCAGCATGCTGGATACTTAGTTGCTCTGTTTTGCTTGGAAACCTGGTCTTTCAGCAGTTTGCTCTCTGTATTATTCACCACTGTTTGAGATGCATGAAATATTTACTAGTGTGATCTTTCTAACCTGCCTTACTTGTTCGAGGCAGGTGTGCTTTATTGCAGATGCAGGCAGTACACTGCCAACGGTGTGCTGAGTAAATCTTGAACTGTATCCAGGATGCGAAGAAGCTGACAAGTTAAATTAACAGCTCATGACGTTCAAAAGTTTGAATCACACGGTGTATTTTTAACCAGGTTCAATGCACTGAAGAGGACTCATTGTGGGATATCTCACCCTCTCTCTTGCCGTCTCCCTCACACACACACACACACACACACACCAACTCCAGAAGTTATAATTATAACACATCAAACCACGGTTCTTGCGTGGTTGCCGCAGCTGGGAGGAGATTTGGTTTGATGTACGAATAAAACTGCTGAATAGCTTTTGCCTGGAAATGGACGGCTGTGTTTGATTGTGGAGCATCTGCTGATTTCCACAGCAGCATGCTTGTCTGTTAGCATGTGATGCTGGCTGGTTCTACAGCATCAGTTATTCATGTCCGCATATGTGTGGTGACTACATCTCGAACTGAGTGCTTGTTAAAAGAGATAGAAAATAAGCAGCTGCAGTGCGATATTTTGAGGATAAGTAATCACCCTTGACTGTACATCATCACTTATAAAGCTACTGTACATTGAGGCTTTTCTTGCTTAGCACTGAGGCTCTTTGAATAAGTAGTGGCTGCTACATAAAATTCACTGACCAAGGGGGTAAGCAGGATGAAAAAATTCAATTTGTCAAGGCCTGCCCTTTTCAGTACGCACAATGTGCAGCTTAGGCCAGCGGGTGTGAAGTACGAGCGGGGACAAGTATCAGAAGATATTTTGTAACTACTTCTTCATGTTCCTCTAACATGCATTCACTGTTGTAGAGCAACATCACACACTGCCTCACTGTAACATTTGTCATGGTCTAAATCACCAGTATGACCCAAACCAAATAAGCAATTGCACCATGTGAAAGATCTGCTGTGCAAGGAGAGGGTGGAAAGCAGTGCAGTGTTTGTTAGCTGCATAGGTGATCACATGTTCTCCATTAAAACCAATGTAATGGAGTGTGACAAAGCTCTATTCAGCATATTTAAAGGAAATGTGAGATGACGTTCAGAAAAATATATATATATTTTATATAACTTTTCCAAATGTGCATCACCACTGTGCAACTACTTATATATACACACAACAGACAGAGAACAAAAAGGCTAAACCACCAAATGAAAATACATTGACACAAGAACAGTTGTATATATACAATACATCGACAATAAACATAACATATCATACTAAATATATTTAAACCATATAGCACTAAAAAAAAACACACATACTAAACAGAAAAATGACAATAAATTTGACAAAAAACAAACAAACAAAAAAAAACAAACAAGTGCTCCCCTTTTTGGTTGTAAACTTATGTTTTATGAGTCGTGTTCCTCTATTTGCTTTATAAATGCTTGAAATTACTATAATACTAATAATCAAATTATTGTTCTTACTATTATTATTATTATTATTATTGTATTATTATTGTAATATTTTAAAGGTATAGTCGGTCATTTTTGGAAATTCTAGAGTCTGCCTGGATTGAACAGATTTCAGACTGATCAAAGTTGGCTCACAGTTCGGCTATTTTAATATCAGTTATATAGAGCACACATTATTATTTCAGGTTGTAGTTGAATTGAATGAACAAGATATAACATGATAATTAGTAAGCTTCAGAAGTGCTAGTCGGTGGATTTTTTTCAGCCCATTTCCAGTCTTTATGCTGAGCTAAACGACTGCAAGCTTCAATGGATATGCGACATACATATGCGAGTGGTATTAGTTTACTTATGTAACTCCTGGCAGCAGAGGAAACGTGCATATTTTCCACAAACCAAAATCTTAGAATTTGGCTACTTGAAGCGATCCATGCCTCCCTGTCTCTTCCTGACACAAAAACATGCCAAAAAGACTAAACATTTGAATTCGCCATACTTGTGCCTCCTTTGTGAATTTTGAATCTGAATGTTGCTCAGTCACAGAGTGCATTTGTGTGGCATAATTTCCCTTTCATCCAAAGTGCCACATGGAAAACATCATGACAACAAGGGAGCTAATGAGGCAAACATTTAACGAACAGGGTCAAAGAATTGCCTCCATGTGCTGTTGAATATGCATTAATCCTGCAAATTAGTGACACACTTTTTAGCTAAAAAGCTATCTCCCTTTGTCTATTTTTTCTTTCCTCACTTGTTAATCTGCAGCGGCACTTTCCATCACAGACACCTTCCTCTTCAGCGGTTTCTGTGAAGATTCAGATGAGATGTGAGCTCTGCTTCTTTATACATGTTTGATGAATCTTTTTTTTTTTTTTTTTTTTAACGCTGCTTCTGGGATACAAGCATGGATGTGGGAGATCTTGTCTGGAAAAAAGGTACAAAAGATGGGAGGTGTCCAAGTTTGTAATGAGGCTAGCAAGGCTCTCCTGGCTCACGAGCAAACTAGGGCATCTGTAATGAGCGTGCAGAGAGACAAGGGGATGGAGGCGGGGAGAAGACACAGAGGCATGTTGCGAACTTGCATTGAGCCACAAGCTGTAACATCAGCTGTCCAGTGCATGTTAGGAGGAAGGAGGCGTCAGTCATAGCTCCCACTCAACAGGAGTCTTTGAACAAATGTGGTAATTACTCCTCCCCTCAGTCCTTTAGTGTCTGCTTTCCCAGAAACTCAGCTGGCTTGATTTTAACAGGGGACGTACAGATGGATGGTGTAACACTCAGCAGGGCTTGTCAGTAAAAGGAAGCACATGCACTATCCAAAGTGGTAGGTTGAAGAGGTTTCAATGTGCCAATTATTTAGAATAGAAGTCACTTGTGATCTATTATTTGTTCAATTGAGTTTTGCTCTGGCAGATCCATGTATGTAAATGCATCGTGATCTTGAACTATGCTGCAAAACATTCATATGGAAATCAGAACGATAGAATAAATTGTTACATATTCTCAACATCGTACCTGCAATCATTTCAAATTGGATGTTACTGCATTTCAAAAGTGACAGTACTTTACTGGTGTAATGGCTGAATTGAAAGTAATGTTAATAATTTAGTAAAATGTTTACTTAACCAGAAACGGTTTGAACTAAAATGCTCATAATTTATATTAATTTAGAAATTTGATGTCTTGTAAAAATCCCTTTTCTAAACCTTTAATGATAGTTTGGTGTCATTTATATTTTTCTCATCACATCAAATCAACTGGCTGAGGAGGAGATAGCCTTCCAGCTATAGGCTTTATAAGCTTGCATCACATAAAGGCAACAGTGTTAGCACGGCTGTATTCATCATTAATTACCCCTCAGTGTTGGCCTAAAGGGATAGTAAACCTGAAAGAAATACTCCCCCAGCAGTTAACTTTCTGCTGAACGGTTTGTTTCAGTTGCTTCCACACGACATCACATGTAATAAATCATTTTACAGTGTAAGACTCAGAGTGCAAGACCAAGAGAAGTTTGCTAACTAATGAGCCAGCTTAGTGTTGTGTGGTTAGAGACCTGGTCACCTGAGCCTGTCAAGGGAGGATGAAGAGGATTGCTCAGGTGCAGCACATTGTGGTGAATCAGCAGACGACCTGAGCTTTGCCCCGTGGATGTTCTCAGCTAAAAGTCACCATATACAATTTTTATCTACGAGAAGAAATAGGTATTCATGACAGGTGCATTATATTGAATGGTCGAAGCTAACATGACATCACTCGTTGGTTTGTGGACTTTTGGATTTTGAAGTCAGGATCTTAGCTTTTGAATGTTGCCATGACAGTTTTTTGGAGGCAGACGAATCATATTTGGATATAAAGGGAGGAGGAAATGGGTCTAAGTCTTGAACATGAGGGCATTGTCCAATATGTATGAGAGTTGATTTCAGGGCTGATCTGATTGGATGCCAGTCCTGTAGATCAAACTAACAATGCTCCTAAATCTGCTTCTTTTTATTTAATGACAACATGATTTTCAGGTCCACCAAGAGTTGGCTTCAACCATAATGACTTTTTTTGGAGCCAGCATCTAAAATGGTAAATGGTAAATGCAGTACATTTATATAGCGCTTTCATGACCTTAGCTAAGTCCCAAAGCGCTTTACAAGGCCCCTCATTCACCCATTCACACACACACTCACACACCAATGGCTACTGAGCTGCCATGCAAGGCGCTAGCCACCATTGGGAGCAACTTAGGGTTCAGTGTCTTGCCCAAGGACACTTCAACAGCTGGGGATCGAACTAACAACCTTACGATTCACAGGCGACCCACTTTACCACCTGAGCCACAGCCACCCATCTAGTGGCTATCGGAGGTATTGCACTTTTTTTGCACCTCTGCATCAGCTTCACTTTGAGACCTGGTTGCTGTTTCCATGTCTTTATATAATATGTCCATGATACAGGCAGCCTGCACTTAACTTTATAACACTGGTGGTCCTAATGCAATTGATTGTATTTTAAAATGCTTTACAATCACAGTGTGATGTACTGCCCCTTCAGCTCATCTTTGAAAGACAAAATATTTGTTGATATGTTTCGAGATTTTAAAATCCTCATGTGTAGACTGTCACTGTTGTTTTGGAGCCATTGGGTGATTTTATTCTGGAGTAACCTCATAGATGATACTGTACATGGGTTACACATTCACCTCAAGAAAGCTAGAGTCCCAAGTTGCTGGAAAATCCCGTGAACCCTCAAGGCCCCAGGCTGAGTGCATTATCGCTGCCCCTGGCCCATGATGAGGAGAGGTATCGATCTTATCCTCAGACGAAAGCCCTCTGCGCACCTCTGCTGGGCTTAGACTTGGCTGAGGCAGGATGCACAGTAATGAGAGCAGTAGAGGGCAGAATGGGGGAGCAGCTTATTCCTAACAAGGATGGAGACCTTTACACTGAAGTAAAGAAAGAGGCTAGCTGGGCATTTTTTTAACCCCTCCCTTCAAGCTCCTCTGTTCTGTCTTTTCTCTGAGCATAGTTTAGGTCTTAACCACACCACGCACTGTAGCCTTGATGGTCTTATCTGGAATCTTGGTCTCCAGTGGGAATATGTCTCAGCCCAGACTGTCTGAAAACTAAATTTGGTTTGGTCTCACTATGAAGTTAGAGGAGCAGTGGAGGTGGCCTTAAACGATTAAAAGCATTTCTCAGAGAAAGTGGTTTGTGCTAACCCAAACCTAAGAGGGTAGGATACCTCTGGCTGGGAAAAAAAAGATCCCCAGTCCTTTGAGCGTCATGGTTGGATACTTTTGTGGCAACAGAAGTTGTTTTTATGACAAGAACTCCAAAGAGATAACTTTGTGTGCGTCGGCCTTTGAGGCGATGATTATACTTGGTGCAGCCTCAGACCTCAAAGTGACCAGAGCTCAACCACACTATACTTATTATGGGTGGTGATTCTGGGCCATGGATGCTGTAGGTTTTAGTAAGGCTTGCCCAGACTTTAAATCATGTTGTATTGTGGTAAGAGCGGTATTGAAGTTGAAACACGAGTTTGTTTCATGCCCGACAACAGATAAATAAAATAAAAAGTAGACTGAGCAGTGATGCATATGGATTCCTGCCTCAGTCTGTGCTAGGACCTTGTGAGTCCAGAACATGCTATGTACCTACAGAAAAAAACATGGTGATGAAACCTCAACAACAATTGTTCCAACTCGCTAAAATACTTATTTTGAAATACATTTTGGAAAATCTGCTTAATTTCTGTCCTCCTGAAAGTTACGTGGAAAAATCAATACCACCGCCACGTCTGCAAAACAAATGGTTTTTATTTAAATCTAACCAGCTGCTGGTTGGTCCCTGGTGAGTGTTGTTTTACAATATGCCCAGTATATTAACTATGGCATCTTTGGTTTATTCTGCACTTATAGTATTATAGAAAAACAAGCACGATTACATTTTTGAAATTTTGACTTTTTATTACAGGATTACCGTATTTTCCGGACTATAAGCCGCTACTTTTTTCTGACACTTTGAACTTAAACACCGGTGTGGCTCATGTATCGGCAGCACGAAGCTCGTTGGCTTTTTACAAGCTAGCAAGCTCCGTGCCGCCGATACATTTAGCGTCGTCACATCAGACCCGGTCAGAGTGGACCACATGAAACTGTTGGAATAAATTCAATAGCGTCTTATAGACAGGTGTGCTCAATAGTCAGGAAAATACGGTACTTCTTGAAATGCCTACAGCACATCTATAATATTTCTTGTAGTTTGGACCCTCTGGTCAGCGCTCCTTCAAATGTGAGTGCTGTCAAGACAGTTTACATTTGGTCAACGACTTAAATTTGCATGAAAAGTGAAGGAAAGAGAACTTTTGGCCAAACTTCACTGCAGATTAATTTTGCAGCTGTGAGCAAAATGAATTTAATTACAATAAAATCGCCTGAGTCTGAAACTTCCTTATTAAAAATGCTGGTATAACTGAGTCCTAAGATTGACCTGTTGAGGAAATGACAAATTGGACTTCACTAAATAGTAATACCTGCTCATTTGGCCCCTCTACCACCAGTTGTAGAAATCTTTTAACTCAACGTGGGGGAAGTTTAAAGAACTGGCCTCAGCAATTGAATGACTTCTGAGGAGCACCTATGGTTTCTCTCATCTTCAGATGTCCCTGCACCGAAGGCCTAGATCTTTCCTCTCTGGGTTTGGACCTCCCAAAAGCTTTCATAGACTTTGTGGCCAGCATGCTCTCTGTTATCAATACCAATTTCATCTGTTTGATGTGCTGCTTTTCAGATCTCCCTCTCTCCTCTGCCTTCCTCCTCGGTGGTGCCTTTTATTTCCAGTCCACATTCCTGCATGCTCATTTTTTTTTTCCCTCTTTGTGCCTCTGCCTTTATAGAGCAGTGTGTGAACAGTGGGCTGTGTATGTGTTTGACTTACTAGGACCACACTGTTGGTCTTTTTAGTTTTCCATGGGTATTTAGCATTTTCAGTCCTCTAAACATCGTCTCTCTCTTCTCAGATTCCCCTCCCTGAGGCCAAAGCAAGTTTATTCCCTCTAGCTATTACATCCAATTAGGAGTAGTGAGAGTTTCACCCCTCCTTCCTTTCTACGTTAACAATGTGGACTACAGTGGAATGAGTCAGGGTTTTCTCTTCTTTGATGTGAACAAATTATACTTCAAATACACACTTGGCAATGAAACAAAGATCCAGTTTCCTCTTTCAAGTTTGGATCCTTGTCATTTGGTGAGGAATACAATGGAAGAAGAGATCTCTTGGTGTAGATTGACACCGTCTTTTGTTTCAGGTATTCTCCTCTAGCTTAAAAAATGATGCTATGTTAAACTTGAATATGAATAATAACAGTGTAAATATACTCATTCATCAGTTCCTTAGGTGTATCTGTTCAACTGCCCTTCAAGCAAATATCTAATCAGCCAATATGGTGGCAGAAAATGAATGTGGTGTGGTTGTTGGTGCCAGATAGGCTTGTATAAGTACTAGATTTTCACACACAACCATCTCCAGGATTGAGAGAAATTGGTCTGAAAAAAATAAATAAATAAATAAAACTTTGTAGGGGAAGAGGTCAGAGAAAAATGGCCACACTGGTTCAAGGTGAAAGAAAAGCAGCTAAAAAAAGAGCAAAAGGAACGAGGTCATAGCCAAGGTCTGCAGAAGAGCATCATTCAACAGTCAATACATAGAACCTTGAAGCAGTTGGGCTACAGCATCAGAAGACCACACATGGTACCACTCCTGTCAGAGAAGAATAGGTGGAACATTGCTTGGTCTGATGAATCTCAATCTCTGCAGCTACATTCAGATGGTACAGTCTGAATTTGATGCAGCACACATGGACAACAACATAACTCAGGTAGGCTGTGATGTTAAAATGATGAAGGGGAACCATTACCCCACCATCAGCAGCAGCACGAATTGTTTTCATTAAGCCAGGATGGACCCAGGCTTTCATGTTGTTAGCCTCCTAATGGGAATATGTCACAAAGCTTGTATCTTGTCCAAAGCTTGACGGTGGCTGTTGTGCTCAGGTAGTAGAGCGGGTCGCCTGTGAATCGCAACATTGTGGCTTCGATCCCCGGTTCCTCCTGTCCTCGTGTCGAAGTGTCCTTGGGCAAGACACTGAACCCTAAGTTGCTCCCAATGGTGGCTAGCGCTTTGCATGGCAGCTTGGTAGCCATCGGCGTGTGAATGGGTGAATGAGTTAACCTAGCTAAGATCAAAAAAGCGCTATATGAATGTACTCCATTTACCATTTATATCAGCTCTGACTGGATTCTCACTTTACACAAATCGCCTGCACAGTCACCACATCTCAATCCGATAGAGCATCTTTGGGATGTGGGGAAATGGGAGATTTGCGCCATGAAACTTCTGCCCAAACATCTGCTCCAACTGTGTGGTGCCATGCTATTATGTCTACATAGACCGACATCTATGAGGAATGTTTCTAGCAGTTTGGTAGAGATGAAGAAAATGTTGAAAAGACTGAGGCAGCTGTGGAGCTTAAAAAGCTGTCCAACCCAGTTATAGTGAGGGGTACTTCATGAAGGAGCAGGTGAGTGCATGTGTGTGTAGACTGCTTCATTTTTGACTGGTCACAAAGTATGATCATGTTGCCAAGGCAGTTCTCTGAAGCATAAACTTTTCTATGTCTTTCCATAAACAGTATCAGCTGTTCTGATAGGATTCATGTCAGTTATGCTGACTTGCAGCGATGTGGTCTCCCGTGGATTTTCTCCTTTCTGCAGGTCATGTATGAGCCAAATCTCTGCATGAACAATTCTTCCACCTTCAAAAGCCCTTCAATTGAATATAAAGCAGCACTGCATTTAGGAAGAGTATTCATGATGACCTTTAAACACTTCTGTCTTTTAAGAATTTCATGGCCTTCAAAAAACCTTTAAGTAACATCCATGGTTTAATACAATTAAAGGGAACCTAAGAAATACTGAAAGCCTATGTGCTCCAGCACCGTTTAATGAAAGAAGCTTATTTAAAGTGTAGGTTCGGTTATATAATTGCATCCCAAGTATTGTGCATCATACTGTAGGTGTCAAGCAGTGAAAGTAAAAGTAAATTCTTTAAAACAGATTGCAGTAAGTGCATCCAAAATCCATACCAGCAGCTTTCTATGCCAGAAATGATGCAGCATAGAGTAACAGTTTGGATCATTATAAGTTTACAGGTGATAAAAAAATCCTGTTTTGCAAAGGATCCCTCAACAACTTCAAGAAAGAAAATCCCCCTTTGTAGATACATATAGAGAACTATATAGAGGTTGTTTTTTTTATATATAAAACACAATAGGAGTTAACCTTTAGAGCTTTATCTCAGATAATTGAAGTAAACTGTGGTATGTGATACAAAAGGGGCAGAAAATTACCATAAAATTTCAGGAAACAGCTTGTGCTGCATAATTTGGTCTGTGTGCTCGAGCACTCAGGGAGCTTATTTGCTTTATTTATTGGTAGTACACGTATTGACAGTATTTGGCTCGCATGCATGAGGGTGAAAGCAGGTTTTCATTTTGGTTTGACTCGTTTGGTTAAGACTGTGGTGATCTTTTGCTCCATGACTTGTACTGCTGGGGTCTGTTGTTTCTCTGCCTCACTGCTTCAGCTTCCTGCTACTTGGTGCTGTTACGGTCATAATCACTATTTGCATTACTCTTTTGACAGATCACATAATTACTCATTCTTCCTGAACCTTCCACATTAACTGTTTTGCTTTATCTTTCTTTTATTGTGCATTTGCTGCTACATGAAATGAAATCAGAGAAGTGGGGCTTTTAACCTCAAAACATATTTATAGTTTAAGTGATGTGATGGTTGTATGTTAAAAGAGCTTTTCATGATAGTTTTTTTGTAATAGCATCACTAATATTTTCCTTATTATGTCTTTTTTTTTAGTTTGCATGGGAAGATTCAGTGCAGGGTTTATAGCAGTGTTTTTGTTTTCTGTTGGTTGTTAGGTTAATCAGTAACTGCACTTTGGTCACGGTTGATATTTTCTGTATCAAACCAAACAAAACCAAATGAAAAACTTTAATAATGCTGCAGTCACATATATTTTGCACTGCAAGATACACACAAAAAAAAAATATTGGTTGTTTTAACCCAGAACTGGACCCATGCTGAGTTAATTTAACCCAGTCTGATGGGTACAAAACCAACAAAGCGTTGGATAGATGCAGCAAAATGTTGGGTTAAATCAATAAAATGTTGCATCAGAACAAGATTTTGGGTAAAAACAACAAAATGTCAGCAATATTTTGGGTAAAAATGATAAAATGTTGTGTAAAAATAATACATTTTGGTGTAAAATCAATACAATTTTGAGTAAAAACAGCAAAATTGTAAATATTTACATGCTGGGTTGATTTTACCCAGCATGTAGTTAGTGCCTTTTTCCCAGTTCACCATTTTTTAGTGTGTACGATTTTTCAGATTTTTACCAATTCCTATTACGACATACAAAATATACCCATTAGCATTTACTTGTGCTACAGTTTTTCTCAATTGCTAAAACACAAAACCTGGTTCCTGCAGCACAAAAACACAAACCTTTTCATCATTCCCAGAAGCACACACACACACACACACACACACACACATACATACACACACACACACACACACACACACACACATACATTTCCCATAACCATAAACACAATTCACCTGTTTCCACACAATATTCAAGATTCAAC
>OOFC01014131.1:0-13840 GCA_900323345.1 Pseudochromis fuscus
AAGCACCAAACAAGCCAGCAGAGTGAAGAACCTACCGACAGTGGCAGCAAGGACAGGAGAGAGTCCAACAAAATGCCCGAGGAAGACTGTATGCAGCTGAACCCATCCTTCAAGGGAATAGCAATGAATTCCCTCCTCGCCATTGACATCTGTCTGTCCAAGCGCATGGGGGTGTGCGCCTCCACGTCCTCCTCCTGGGGAGGCTGCCGCTCCATGGTCGCCCTGTTGGCGCTTACAGGGCACGGCATCACGTGGATCATTGGCACTATCGTGTGTCTCACACGAAGTAACACTCTGGCTGGACAAGAGGTCCTAGTCAACCTGCTGCTTGGTAAATGCCACACCACACTCACTAACCTCTCCGAGCTGTAGGTCCATACCCAAAACGCACCAAACCCGAGTCAGAGGAATGACCCACATCTTCTCATCTTCTTCTGTGTCAAAAGTTAACTTCGCACCCTTTCCTTCCTACTTGTGAAGTCAGTCAAAGTGCCAAGTTAGTTTACTGCAATTATTTCAAATGCTTGAAATGCTTGGCTGGTTGTAGCCTTAAAGCCACACCTGTCAAGTAGAGATTAACAAGAGGGTTTAATAAAGTTGTGATGTCCAAGAGTGAAGGCAACAATTTCTTACAAGGTAAATTTTACACATGTTTGTAACTTCTAACTTCTTTTATTATTGTTCTTTATTACAGCAGGGGCCAAGGATGTGATCGACCCTCTGTAAAACATTGTTAACTAGTTTATTAAATGTTAATAAATCCATTAGATAAATACTTAAATGCCTTATAAAGTGTAACAAAAAGTAGTTGATAATTGACACATTATATTGAGCTAATTTTCCCTCAGCAACAGAAAAGAAAAACTGTTGACTTTACAAAAGATTCATTTATGAACGTGAACATAAAAACAGTTTGTGTCAGGTTCATCAACATTGTACATAAACAGCTGTTATACAGGTGTTTTAAGTAAAGTTAGAAACCAGTGACAGATCACAAACCTTAATTAGACAAAATCCCATCCTCTGATCTTGCCCATAATTTAATCATTTGGGTAATACCCATACACTGTATATAGAAATGGACGAAGCAAGTGTGACATCACCAGTTGGTTTTTGAACTCATGTTTTGAAGTCAGGAGATCGACATTTGAGCGTCACCATGTGCATTGTTTGGGGCCAGAAGTGACCATATTTGTATATGACGGAAGGAGTAAGGAGGCGGGTCTGACTCTTGAACCCGAGATCATTGGCCAGTGTGTAGGAGACTTGACTTCAGCGCCGGTCTCATTGGAGACCAGACCTGTCGATCAAACTCACCACACCCCTGAATCTTCCTAGTATTTCATACGATTACCATTTTTTAATTGAATTCAGTTGGAGTGATTTTTGGAGCCAGCATCCAGTGGCTATCAGGAGTATTGAACTTTTTTGCACTTCAGCATTGGCCTCATGAAGCCCCACTTGCTTCATCCATATATACAGACTGTGGTAGTACCCTCTCTCTAAAAACAAAACAAAACCAAAAAAATCTGTTCATTAATCCCTCTGTAATGCTGCTAATAAACAAACAAACCAGGTGAAAACAGGAAACAGAACCTCCTTGGTGGAGCTAATAAGGTCAGTTCAGTGTGTTGTCACATTGTTTTACACTTAACTGCATGTAGCTTACCAATACAATGCAATGTAATTCTGTTTAAGAATTAAATTTCTAAAAGTACAGTTTTATTGGATTACATTACACAATGACTTACAAACAGTATTTTTCATAGAGGCTTTGTCCTGTGGGTTCATGAATAACAATATTTCATTCATAGTTCTGTACTGTCACTGGTAATAACAGAATAAAACAGCAGTGCAGCTCATACATGTTCCCGCACCAAAGAGCAGACTGTACATGTGATCAGGTTTTTCACAATGGCCAAGGGACCTGTGTGTTTTGTTTGTGCTCACTCACACACATTCAGTCTCGACTCAAAAACAGATTATTGACCAAAAAGCAATACAAATCTGCTGGCTGTAGCTACACTGAGCTCCGAGTGGAAGCCGGCAAATCTCTGGATTTGGGACACTGTTGTATTGTGTTTGGGACATTGTTTGGCCCCGAATGCTTGTTCATTATTTGTTGGTCCAGGATAATTTCTAGTTTATAGAGGGCTGTCGGGAGAAAATCTACGACCGTACTCGACAGTGGGTGGGGAATTAATATTTAATGTGGACTGAAAGTATGTTTTGTTTTCATCTATCAGGAAAGTAATCAGCCATGACTGGTCTGTCAGGATTAGTTTAATTCAGCCCACTGTTGCAACTGCATGGTCTGTGTGCCACAGAAATATTTCCCATATGGTGATTTTAAAATACACTTTAGTCACACATGACTGAGACAATTTAAATGAGTAGTAAACAAGTCGGACACTCCATTGGCTGCAGGGTGGTATGAGTTTGGTGTTTTCTAGACTGTGACATACCCAATTTCTCTGAAAATACCCAAGTCTATTTAAAGTGTAAGAGTGATATAACCACCTGCTATTAATGGTACTAAAAGTCATTTAATGCAAAACCACCAAAGCTTGCAATTAGTGTTTTGTTATATTTTGTGTCTGATCTTTTGAGAGTTGATGTTTTGAATTGAGTAGCTCTCTGAGTTTGCAGTAATACCAGTAACATCGCTGTAAGGACTTACACAGGGTTGAATGAGACAGGTGTGCTCTGAATGTCCATCTCTCTGGACTGTATGAGTGATGACAGTAACAAACAGACATGATTAGGCCAGGCTCTCACAGCTGTTGTGTTTAATTAATTTTTTATTATGCTCTCTGGAACAGGTAGCTCGGTGTTTAGCATTATGTTTCAGCAGGCTTACCCGTGTGCATCTCTCTTTGTTTTCTGTCAGCTACGAGCATACAGCAGCAAACACAACGAGCACTGGGCTTCATGGTAAACGCACACACAGTCTGATGTGCAGGGTCTCATTTTGAGGATTGTTTGAGATTAAAAGAGTGTAAATCACTGGTGCTTTTAAATATTTTCATCTGTTTTGTCAATGTAAATTAGAAGAGCCTTGAGAAAAATGACCTCAAAGGACAGTTGACCAGGCAGAAGCTAGATGGGAGTTGAACTTATTTATTAATTTATTTTTTTGGAAATGATTCATTGACCACAGTGAGTCAAACAGGATGAGTGACAGACTTTCTGTTCTTTCTTCAAGTGTAAGAACGAAACTCAGAAGCATTGTGCCTCTGGGCTCCTTCATCTTTTCTTGGTGCTGTGAGGAGCACTGAGCACTGTTGGATTTCCTCACAATATGTGTTAATCTACTTCAGCCTGAACAATTATCTGCTCACACCTGCTGCACTTCCTGGAGCTGGAGTTTCCATCCTCGGTTATAGCAGGTTCCCCTTGAAGAGTAAAGTTTATCATTCAGCATCTGACTCACTGAATCTAACTACTTTTTTTGCGATGACCATATACTATAGAGTGGACGAAGCTAATGCAAGCCAGCACCTAGTGGCCATTAGGGGTATTACAACTTTTTCCACCAATTTTGAGCCCTGGTTGCTTTATCCATTTCTATACAGTCTATGGTGCTGATTAACTGATGCTTTGTTTTCATTTCTGCAGTTGTGCCGTGTGTTTTACATGAGCAACAACACTGAGTGAGTCCACAGTGACATTGCACCCACTGGGAAGTCACACAATCTGCCAGCAGGTACAGATTGTTCAGGAAACAAAACAGAAAAACAATAATTTTGGATAAATGTTCGTGGCGATGATGCCAAGCTGCTTTTAAAAAAAAGATGAACACTGCTGCTTTATTCAGCTGGAGGGCATCACAAACAGACTTGTGCTTACAGCTGATAATGTGATGCGTCATTGCTCGGCTCACCTTCTGTCTCGGTACTTTTGAGACGTGGACTGCCAGAGGGCACCATGGGAGCCCTGCAGCGAACACCTCCACTGTCCTCAGTCACATCTCACCAGTCTCATTTTGTGTTTTCACCTCTTAGGGGCCTGCCCACCTCTGTTTCGTAACTTCACTGCTTCTTCTTGGAATTCAGATTTTATTTCCCAGTGAACATGAAAATGAAAGCACCTCACCAGCCTGCCTTTAAGGAGCTGGATGGAAGTTAAAATAATGGCCCCGTTAGGACAGCGAGTGGGTGAGTGGAATGAGAAGTAGGACAGCATAACCAATATGTCAGACAACTGACAGTTATTTAGCACAGGCTTGGTTCAGTGTGTGTGAAGATGGCAGACTTAAAGCGACGTTAAAGATGGTGGGGGTATTTTTGGGAGCGCTGTGGAGTTATAAAAGGCATCCACAAATGTCTGGTATGTGGACTCAGAGCAAATGTTACTTGGTATTGTTTGCCCTTATTAGTTATTCTCGTTCACCAACATCGCTATTTGCATATTTACTGCAGTTGTTCTCTGCTTCATGTGAAGACTCACTGCATTTCATTAAAGTCCAGTTGTTCCCAAACCTTTTTAATATAAAATTGGCTCCAGCTGCTTGGGGCCCATCGTCGGGTTTCAACTATCTATGAATTGTTGCTGATGCAGTTGTTAGATTTTTGTAGATGTGCTGGTAACACTTCAAAGTAGTTTACAAAACACAGAGAATTGAGAAAAAATCACAGCTCACTATAAACTTGTGTGATAATCATTTTGTTTATTTATTTACAATCTGATACACTGTAGAAAAAAATGCATAAAAATACCAATATTTGCATCATGACAATACACTTTGTAGCTTTAACTTTACATGGAAATTGTGTAATTTTTACATTTTCATTATTTGATGAAGGATATTTACATGTGTAAAAACTATGACATTTTTGTTGTGTAGACTTACCATAACATCAGCATAATTGTACAAGATATCTGTCAATTAACAAATATGTGTAAAATTAAACAACAGATGTTTCATTTTATGATTAATTGTTACTAGTTTTATCAAATTTTAGAACTTTATTTAGATCCTTAAGCTTGAATTTAACAGTTTAATCTATTAAATGAAAAATAATTTATTGAGAAAATAGGATACATTTGTTAATGTAATTTATGTGAAATATACTGCTTTTTGTTTAAATAGGAACATTATGGTTATTCACAGTTACAGGGGTTTTTTTTATGTTAATTCGACATGTACACTTACAGTCATATTATGTTATTTATTATTTTTGTATGTTAAAAAAAATACAGACAAATCTATAAAATACACTGGAAAAAATACAATTTTTTTTACAGTGTACTTCAAGACCCTTCAGATTTATCTGGGGGTATATAAAGTACTGTTTCCCACAGTGGTCATTTTTCTGTAATTAAAAAAGTACTGACTTTGCCTCTGAGGTCTATATAACTCATACCTCTTTACTTTACAGAATTACAATGTTGTCTCTGTACTTAGGCCTTTATCTGTTTTTATGTATTGTGATAGCCCTCATCCTTGATGTCATGACTGTGGCTGGAGTCCAGAGACTGGTGAAGCGGAGAGGACCCTGGGAGATGACGCCGGGCTTCCTGGACTGCGTCGCCATGGACGTGTACTCCTTTCCTGCTGCTCACGCCAGTCGTGCCGCCATGGTCTCCAAGTTCCTGCTGTCCCACCTGGTGCTGGCCGTCCCACTCCGCATCCTGCTGGTGCTGTGGGCCTTCCTGGTGGGCATGTCCCGGGTGCTCCTGGGCAAACACCATCTAACTGATATGGTGTGTGGCTTTGCACTGGGCATGCTCCACTTTAGACTTATGGAGACGGTGTGGCTCTCGTCAAGCACCTGTCAGACTATTATTTCCATAAGCACACTCAGCTGGAGCCCCTTTTTCTGAGCTTTTGATATCAGGCTAGCACTCAAGGCTTATTTGATACTCTAACCTTGCAATATCAAGGACCTAGGTAGTTATTTTTGCTCGGGTCGGAAGTTTTTATTGCCGGCCGTGAGCAGAGAAGCACTAATATTTGGATGCAGATGCTGACTTGCATGTAACACACAATACAGGCAGGTCACAGGACCTTATGAAACCTCCGTAATGCTTCACAAGTTCTTGTGTCACACACCTCTACTGCTGCTTAGTTTCAATGAAATGCTAATAACAGAAAAAAATAGGACAACTGCAATTTTTTTGAAAATGTACATGAGGGGTTGAGGTTTTTGATATAAGATTTTTGAAAAATTCTGGTATGATTCATCTATAATTTAACTTCTTGTTCCATCCAATTTCCTTTTATTTATTTCTTTTTTTTATTTTCTTTTTTTCTGGGATGGTGAAATACCAAAACCACGTGGCGCACTGACTGGAGTTTGGTGTTAAGTTGTAGTGTAGGATGTATTAATAAATGATATGAAGTTATTACTGTTTGGACTGTTGTTCCTAATTGGCATGAACTATTACTGTTCCTTTAACTGTTACTGTAAACAGCTGAATTTGACTGTTTATGTATAACTACTACACTTTTTCTCCTTCATTCATCAGCCTAACAGATGCCTGTGGTTGGTTTCTGACACTGACTCGGTGCCCCACTAAACTACTGAAGCCTGTGTGTGGTTCAGTGTGTGTGAACAGCACACACAGTTTTGATGATCTCTTTTCTGAATGTGTTTTTTTTATGGACCTTGATGAATGAGAGCTGCTAGTTTTTTGTGGGAGGAGTATCTCAGTGAATTGATTTGGTTCAGTTAAATACAGTTTAGAGTTCATTGGTTTCCTTTGTTCTGTACAGGGATGTGTATCTGATGTTTTTACTTGGTTTCTCCATCTCATTAATAAAACGAGGTGGACAATCTGATCATTGTGGATCCCTTTGTTTTGTCTGGGTGAATAGTAAGTCACTGTCATTGAAAGTGTTTATGTTCATCTACACTGCTACATTATAATACAAGATTTTACAAATTTTTACTTTTTTATCACCTGAATCTTGTAGATAAGACAACTTTCTACAACAAGCTGCTTTGATTGCTTCAAACATCATGTGAACTGTAGGCATCACATGGTTGCAAAGCAGAGTCAGCAAAAGAATAAAGAAGTGTGGTGTGTTGAAACCCTAAATGATGAAACATTATACTCAACAGCAGTGGTTGGATTTTGAGAAAAACTCATCTGCTCTTTTACTCTACAGCTTTTTTTTGTTTGTTTGAATTACATTTCTGAATAAATACATTTATCTAATTGGGATTGATTGATCAGTCTGAGTTCACAGGACATACAGATCGACTTTTGTTTCAGTCTGTTATGATCCAGGCAGAAAACATGTTGATGCAGCACTATTTTCTGACTCTCTTTAAACCTCAAATGCTTTCTGTATCTTAAACAAT
This sequence comes from Pseudochromis fuscus, assembly GCA_900323345.1. Taxonomy (NCBI): domain Eukaryota; kingdom Metazoa; phylum Chordata; class Actinopteri; family Pseudochromidae; genus Pseudochromis; species Pseudochromis fuscus. Next base: position 7,311 of record OOFC01014131.1, read on the forward strand.
ACAGTCATTTGACTTGTGTGAAGTGATTTAATTCAAATATAATCACAATTTGTATCAAAATCTAAAATGGTTAAATTGGCCGTGTCGCACATGTTGGCATTTTTTCAGGTTTATTATATTTTGGGAGGATTTTGTTTTAGAAAATAATGTTTTTAAGGATGATTCTGTAAATTCTTGCTGGGAAATAGTGACACACATTGTCATAGCTTTGGTATTCAGTCATCCTGGAGGATATAAAACAGAGATAATCTCCCCAGATATTTTTGTAAGGTGTTGATTAATATGTACTTAACACTTTATTAAAATTCAGTACACACAAGGTAAAAGGAAGTAGCTTGTTTGTTTAAAAAGTATCCTAAACTATTTCAAATTATGTCAAATTGACTTCCCCTAGATGGGCAAATCACATACATTAGAAAATAGCAATGAAATAAACCCAAATATACTTTGACATTTAAAGGTTAACACTTTCAGAGCTTTTAATGCTGCTTTCCTGTCACACTTCTCATACCATAGATGATCTGACAGGAAATAACACTGATGTGATGCAGTGTTCTCTGAAACTGTTCAAACAGAAGGAACAGAAACTGCTTCAGAAATAGCTGATGAGAGTCTGTTTCTCTTTTGACAAAGTTTTACCCGTCAGAAATGTTCAAGTCTTACCTGCTTCGTGGTAAAATGATGAGGAACGTTTAGACCCCAAATTTGTAAAACAGGATTCATTTGACACCAAAGACAGAAGTAGCCATCCAGAAACAATGTTGGGTAAAAAAAGAAAATGTGTTTTTTCCCCTCTTTCAGTCAGATGGTTAGTTCCTGTAAAGCCTGGTACACAGACAGAGAGATATAAGTTTGCTCAACAACATATGAGTTATACACCTTTAAGAAATCATGTGAAGACTTGCATCAGATCACAGCAGATATTCATGGTTGACACAGGATGGTTCTTCATGCCTATAAGTGCTACCATGAAGACACATTTTAGAAATACACTACAAAATGTTGGGTTGTTTTAACACAGAACTGGGTCAAAATTGGACCAACTTCATGCCAGGTCAATTTGACCCCACTAGATGAGTTGTTTTTATTCTGCAAAGGGTAAAAAACTAAATGATGAGTAAAAATTGTTGGATAAAAACAACAAAATGCTGGAAAATATAAAAACTAAAAATATATATATTGGCAAATGGATAAAAATTTGAAAAATACTGAAAAATGTTTGATAAAAACAACAAAATGCTTAAAAACGTTGGATAAACACAATATCTTTGCTGTAAAATTCTGGGTAAAACCACCACAATGTTGTGTAACCACCGTTTTACTGTGTTAAATTAACACAGCATGTAGTGAGTTCAGTAATCAAGTTGTGGGTTAAATAATGCACACAAAAAGATAAAGAGGAAGCTGCAGCAGCCTAACTGACTACTACAGGTGTCTATAAAGCCTTTGTGGTTTCTCAGAGTAAAATGAAAGTTGAATCATTGCAGACAGGTTGAAACTTGATGAGATGTTTTCTAGCGAAATGTTACAACTGTCCTGGTGAAGGTTTGTTGAAATCTGATACAAAGTCATGGCCTCTACATCTTTGCCCAGCACATCCCTAAATGTTCCTGTGAGTAAATGCTGATAGTACCTGTGGGCTGTATCTGCATGGTCTATGTACACTGACTTTTTGCTGTTGTGTCTGTTATAAATTAGATATAGGTACATCAGATACCTACGTATGCTTTGTAGCTCTGCAGGTTATTAACTAAGACATTCAGTTGAGTGTTAGTAAAACAGTTTTTTTGTCATCCCGGAAATGTTCCTTCATGAGGATGAACAACTGCTGAGTTGATGGGTCACCCATGAAAATACTACGAGCTAATAAAAGCTCCTCTGTTGAATAAAGGCTGTTGACTCATTTGGAGACATTTACAGCTCTGGTAAAACAAACAAACAAAAGGTTAGACAAGTGCTCCCTCTAGAGGAATCTGTCTGAACACAGTTGAACATTACAGAGTGTTTACAGAGATTACGATCAACACTGACAATGTTTAAAAAAAAGACCATTACCTGGCTTTAGTTCATCCAACTTAATTCAAAGCAAAAAATCTATGATGCAACCGTATCTAATCTAAACACCAGTGGGATGTAAAAAAAACAAAAAAAACAAATCAGATTGGAATATTTTGTTTTTACAACTTCCTTGTAAAGTAAAGCTGTTTCATCTATGTTTTTTATTATTACAATCCAAATCAGCATATTTCTGTGATGTACTGGCTGGAGTCCTTATATGGTTGGTAGAAGAATTTTATATTATATAATTATTATCAGGCTGGCAACCTGTCCAGGGTGTACCCTGCCTCCTGCCCGATGACAGCTGGGATAGGCTCCAGCAGACCCCTGCGACCCAAGTGTGGAGAAGCAGGTATAGACGATGAGATGAGATGAGATGAGATAATTATTATCATCCAGGGAACAGAACCAGAATAGTCGTCAGGGATCTCTTTGAAAAAATGACTTCTTGGAGAATTACATTAAAGTTGGCTGTATTAAATGTCTCATTAGCGAATTGCTGGGAGATCCCTATTTTGTTTACTATTCAGTTTCATCAAGATGATGGGGCAACAGATTTAAATAGGAAGAGGGAAACTTTCCTCAGACCAAGGACAGTAGCTCCCTGTCCTTTTCTGATGGAGGTAGGTCTGCAGGTGAGACCAGGAATAGATTTGCAAAAAAACCAAAAACAAACATGTATCAGTGGTTGAGTGAGAGGTTTAAGATCTGTGATAGTCATTGCACCGTGGTCCACAGTGGCCAAAGATGCATGCTGCGTTAAAACCATAAACCAAACCTTCATCATAATCTAGTATTCATAAGAGTGGTACCAGTAAGTTTTTGACCTATGTTATTTCACTGGCTGCTAAATGTGAGATGTAAAAGTAGGGAAATCATGCATTAAAATTAAGTTCAATCAGTTTTAAATCATAAATGTTTTGCTATAATGTGTTAAAAGCTATCTATAGCAGACAGAAAGTGTATCAGAGCAGTACATCACCATAAAAGTGAAAATTTGAATTAGTGGCATTTTGATTTAGACAAATAATGTACGAAATGAGAAAAGCTGGATCCCTGTGGCTCGCCCTGGTTACACTCGGCTCGGTGGAAATCCTGCTTGCACATTAATAGCTTAATTACATGCAAATATGCCTATAATGTCAAGGTGTATTTTTAGCGTGACATTTATTGCAGTTTTTAATTTTACAGTCATAAAAAGGCTAATGAACATTACTGAAAATGTGAAATGTTTGTTTCTGCTGACATGAACCAGCAGGGGGCGATGCGTGCGTCAGTCTGACGATGTCGTTTGGTGACGTATGACGCACTCAGCCGAGCCGAGCCAGCCTCCACACTGCCCCGTTCATTCTCAGGCCGGGTAGGACCCCAGCAACAACACTGCGATCGGTTCAACCTATGAAGATTCGGCTCTACAATCGCAATCCATCCTTTGAATAGACAGCATTTTGTGGAAATATATCACTGTCACTGATCAGAAGATACCCTAAGTTGTTGAATCGGTGAGTTATAAACACGAATAGCTGTGTCGTAACTCCTGTTCTTGCTTGTCTTCACCGATGCCCAGTTTTATTGTTGCTTTGTTCTGGGCAGCAGCCATTTTTAATCGCCTTGTCCTACATTCCCATCGCTGTCTTCAGACCGTTCAGAAAGCCAAGCGAGGTTGAAAATGATAGCAATAAGTGTGAATGTTCTGTAGTTATTTTCTGGAAAAACAGCTGTGTTTAGTACTGTCACCACAAATATAAATGCACTAAAAAACTCCCGGCCTGTCAGGCTTGTTTTTGTAATACTACACTGGAAGTTTACGGGATTGCCGTTTCGCTAGTTTTCCAACAAGCTGCGGCTGTGGGTTGCTAATGGTTACATTCATGCCTAAGTAATCATAAAACAGTGTAAAATATTGTGACTTTTACAGTGTACATCTCTGTTGGATATTCACCACCAGCATTTTATGTTTACATTGCCATTTTGGTTTAACCACAAGCTAGCATGATTTTCCAGTGACTGCTAGCTAACTACACCCAGGGTTGTTCTTGTGTTTATCATGTAAAATTTAGTCTCTTTTAAAGCCATCCTCATAACGTTTAACCTCACCGAGACCACCTTTTGTTTAGTTGCATCTTCTGAAATAGGCTGTGTTTTTGTTTTCTACTAGTGAACTGACTGGTGTCAGTTTCATGTGCTGGAAATTAGCATTAGCTCCCCATGAAGCATCGGCACCTACAACTTAACGAGAGGTCAAACGTTATTTTTGGGTCAGAGATGTATTATTATTACCAATGCGCTGGATCCATTTTTATCACTAATGTTAGTTTCTTTTGGTGGTTTCATGAAAATGCGTTAAAATGTAAACAAAGTGAACAGATGGTTAGCGTTAGCTGTCATAGTGTTAGCTTAAGCATATTCGTAATTTGGCAGTTTTTTTTTATTTTTTAGAAATTCTACTTTCTTTTCCGGTGCTGAAATAGTACGGGAGATCATGTGCTGTTTTATACAATATTCAAATCAGCCTTTATGGACATGTTTTTTTAGATTTTTAGACCTGGTAGATCACCTATGCGGAGCTTTAACCGAGCGGCCTCCAATACGCTGTGTTTAGCTGGTACAGTGAGTGTTAGACGTTATTGGAAAACCTTTTGTAAAATAGTATGCATATATCTAATGATCAGATGTGGTTTGATAATGTATTTATTTACAAATAAATAATAATTACCCTCCTGCTTAAATACTTGTATCTACTAGTGTCACATTCTCCACACCTCCCCACCTACATTGTTTTGGTTGTGTGTTAGGCAATACACTTTGAAATGTGAGTGCTGGTAGCCATCATAAAAATGTTCTTTTTTCAGAACATGTTTGACATTTATTACAACACCAAACTCCAACAAACACATCCTGGAGTGTGTATTTAAACAGATTGGATTATTTTTCCAGTTGTTTCATTGTGGGTTGTTGTTGTTGCTGGTAAATGGTACTACTTATGCTAATATTTGTGTAATATTAAATAATAGGTAGCTATTATCTGTTAACCTTTCCTGGCATCATTTTGTCTCTATCAGAGCAGTTTTTACAAAACAATAGTCAGTAAAGAGTATATGGAAATGGCGTTTCTACCACGATAAAGAAGGGATTCTTGACAGGGCAACATCATGACACTTTCTTGATAAAAACTTTGAGAGTCGTACTTAATTTTGGTTTGAAATAGGTGTGAAAAATGTCAGCTTAAAAGGGACAGTCTGACCAAATAGTGTAAAACATTTTGCCATTTAGCGTTAATGGTATCCACCCGTACAGGTAGTTGCAATCTGACATTCTGCAATGCAGCATCACATTTATTTTTGTGGTGTTTTAAACGTAGCTGAAGTATATTAGGAACAACTAAGGCTTCATAGGAGAGGCAGTGCTCCTGTTTACTCAGGATAATTTGTAAACTATTTCTGTCAAATCTAAAAATAAGCCAAAGATTTTACTACTTCAAATTGTAGAGCGCTTTTATTTGAGGGCCTGTTATCAGCATGGGATATTCATTGTGGTTAGCGAGGGTACCAGTGTAATGTTGTCTTCCACAAAGTCTAGAATTATGGATTGTTCATGTTTCTACGCTAGTGAAGTTTTCAAGTTCATTTGTTCTGTGTCTTTTAGAAAGATTCAAGATGTTTGTTGCCACGGTGGTTGTTACACATGTACAGTTGTGTGAAACTTGGGCTGGGGGTGCTCCATTCAGAATCAATAAGTCGTGTGAGATAAAAATAAAGCAGTAAAGTATATACAGGGAGAGAATAAAAATAACTATATCCTCTGTTGTTACAGTATTTTGCACTATAGACAGTATATTGCACAGCTGCATCCTAAAAACATTTAAAAAGCTGCTCATTTATGAAGTATAGTGAATACAGCATTACTACAATTGATTGTATGCATTGGTCTTGTACATGGACTTAATACACATGCCTTTTACTTTTGAGAGTCTGCCTGAATTTATTTACACTGAGCATGCAGCTTCCTTTTTTTCTGGTGCGACACACTTGGTGCTTGTATTCGGCACATACAGTCTGTGTGGTCACACATTTTGGCTGCAAGAGGGTGATGGAATTTCTGTCACATGGAAACCTTGCATTAGCCGCAACACGTTTTACTGAGTAAATAAATGAATGCTGACAAAAAATGAACTCATTGCATCTCCTGATTTCTTTACCGCAGAAATCCACTGGTGGAAAATGTGGCAAATATTCAAGAATTATAGCTGTCAGAAAGCTTAAGAGGACAGTCTAAAAACACTGGCTGAGAAATTGTGATTGTATTAATCAGATTGATTTTTAATCTGGGTCTTCCTTTTTAGGGCCCGAGCACCGAAGGTGCGAGGTCCCTATTGAAATCGTTCCGCTTTTTATTATTATTATTATTATTATTATTATTATTCTTTCGGCGAATGAATTGCTTTTTTGAAGCCTTTATCCTACTCGAAAACT